>VDFB02046050.1:0-47043 GCA_007258455.2 Sequoia sempervirens
CTTTAAAAATTGTTTTCTTCATGCCTCCTTTGAAAAATTCAATCCATATTGCAAGTTGAAGACCTTTTGTTCCTCTAAACAAGCACAAAAATAACACAATTCCACTTCAAAAATGGTGTAGATGATGCCTCGTTTGAAAAAATCAACTAAAAATCAAGTTCGCCACCTGTAAATACAATAGCTCATGAAAAATAATTTAATTTTACTGCTCTTGGCCGTACATGTGAAGTTGCAGAATTCACAATATTTTTTGGTAGTAAATTTAAATAAAAGAAACGGGATCTTGTTCCCCGATATTCAATGTGGGGACCGTTGGAAGGGAAACAAGATCTCATTTACAAAACAAGATCTCGTTTCCCTTCCAATAGTCCAAATATTATAAATTAAAGAACGAGATCCCGATTATAAAACATGATCCCGTTTTATAAAGCGTGATCCCATTTTTTAAAATTTGAATTTCTATTAGCTTTGTGGTCGGGTTTTTGCTTAGGATTTTGGTTCAGGAAAAGCGTTGAAAATATGAACCTAGGCCTTGAATCTAGTTTGACTTGCAAGTTGAAGGTCCTAACAATGTAAAAAAAATTACTTTGGGTATCGGACGACTTTTTTGCAGAATTAATTAAATTAAAACCTACCTTGATGAGACAATGCATTCTAAATATGTAATTTATTTTGGCACTGATTTATTTTTTCTATATTTTTTAATTAATTTAAGAAACTGGGTCCACAACTTATATATTTAATAGTTTTTTACTATTTTAATAACTTTGATCATATAATATTATTGATAAATTGATTGGAAAAATTTAGGTACCTTCAATTTAAAAAAACAAAAAATGATAAGTTTAGGTCATCTTATGCATGTCGTACACGACGATTTTTCAAAATGACAAATTTACCTAATAAAAATTTAACAAAAAAAAATCAATAAAAAATTACAAAAAATATCAAGAACAAGCTTCAGTGAGTCACAAATATTTTCCCAAAAGGATTTAGAAAAATACGATAATTTAAGTCAAAATATGGATGTCGTACATGTGCATGGAATGGTAAAAAAAGTGACTTTTAAATAGTAGATTTTAGAAACGTCTATTGAAACTCAATTTGTACAATTTCGGTATTGAAATAAATTACATATTTGGAAACTAGAATTTGAGCACTACATTTTATGATTAGTGACTTTTTTAAAGATTTCATCTCTAAGTGCTTCAAATTTTAAGGTCAAAGGTGTCAAATTCTAAAAATAAGGAAAAACACTTCCACTTTTTGGCCAAAAAGTGGACTCAACTTCTTGCACACACCCAAGGAGCCCATGCTGATTGTGGAGTCACCACAAGAGGTGAAAAGATTACAATCGTAGGGTCATCTCAGCCTCCTAGAGCACCCACTTCCAACCTGAGATCCGTTCCCAGTGGCTATAATGTCTTTGATTAGTTGAAAAGAACCCCAACTCAAAACTCCATCATGGAGTTACTGAAGATATCATTGACCCACAAAAAGATCCTTGAAGAAGCATTGGCTTCATCCATTGTCTCCACAGATCTTGATGCTGAACAATTGCAAGCTATGGTTAGAAACATAATTACCCCAAATCTTCTTACATTCTTTGATCAAGATTTTCTTGCCCAAGCATCTCACAATCACAAACTCCATTTGGAGGTCCTAGTGAATAAGAACAAAGTCAAGAGAGTCTTGGTGGATGGAGGTGTGGGTTTAAACATCTGTTCCCTCAAACTCATATAGAATTTGGGAATCTTAGAGGATTCCATTGAAATGGGAAAAGGCATCACAATTAGGGCATACAATGATCAAGAAAGAGTGTCTTAGGGCACTATCCAACTCCCTATTCAAGTAGGGCCAACAATTATGGAAACACCTGTTAGGTCCTTGACCTCAATTTTCCATACAATATTCTCTTGGGAAATCCATGGATCCATGGGATGCAAGTAGTGGCATCAACCTTCCACCAATGTGTCAAATTCACATACCAGGGCCAAGAGGTCACTATCCATGGGGATCCCAAACCCTTTTCTTATTGCAAGAGCCTAGAAGCAAAATATTACAAAATCTCCCAAGTGCCAAAGAATGATGAAGGTCCATCAACTCCATACATTGATCCAACTACTCTCGCCTCCACTTCTGCAAAAGAGACACCAACCATCCCCGCCATCTCTGATATTTCATTATCCAAGACAATGGGTACAGACACTATACAATTCAAAAAATGCTTTTGTGGTAGGAGAGTTACCATAATTTCTCAGGTCAAGAGGACGACCACAATCAAATGATGCTTCTTCATTCCAAAACTTTATAGCAGGCTCCTCCAGCTTTAGAAGTTGGGGAGATCTCGACTGGGAAGTAATAGAGGAGGACCCATCCCATCTCCTGTACCAAGACAATAGACCAGCAACCAATCTACCTATGGATGATATCAGTAAAGGCTTACAAATGATGCTCGCGATGGGCTATGATAGAAACAAAAAGCTTGGAAAAAATGACAAGCTTCTAATTCTCATCATTCCTGAGACATGAATAAAAAATATTGGCCTTGGATGTACCCCTCTGAGTATAACCATATGTGGCCAAAATCCCCTGGTTGAGAAGGTTAAAAATCCTCAGCAAACGACAACCACCCTTCAATTTCTCGTATCCATTGGTCTACCCTTAGAGAATTTCACATTTGACATAACTGATGTCTATAGTAGTAGTGATGAGGAAGATTCCATAGCTAACTTACCTAGGATTTTTGGGAATTCCTCTATCCTCATGATTAGTACTGTGTCATTTGAGCCAACTAGTCAAAACCATAAAATCAACCTAGTTTACCCCTAGCTCATCAATTATAACCAACAAGGACCACCAATTCTAGAAACTTTCAAAAACGATGATACACTCTCAGAATTCATGGGACTGCAGGGTAATATTCCATGTGGGGATCATAAAGTAGGATTTATCATTGATTTGGTCACACATGCATATTATGGGGAAATGATTGAATCCCTTAGTCACAAAAGCAAAAAAATAGGAATAATCTCTAGGTCCTTGAGTGAAAACCACACCGTGGCACTCTCTGACCCAAAAATAGTAAAAAGAAAGGATGCATCTAATAGTGAAAACCTCTCTAAGGCACCTAAGGATGGGGGATTCAATCTTCCTCTTAGAGCTCTACATCAGGAAAAGTTAGCAGTTCTAGCTGAAAAGTGCAACCCAGTCAACTTAGGGATAGAGAAAACCCTACACATGACATTCTATGTTGAGTCATTACTATCAGAGGAACAAGAGATCCTAGCAGCCTTCTTAAAGGAGAGAAAGGTTAACTTTGCATGGAGATATGCCGACATGCCTGGGCTTGATCTAGAGATTGTGGTCCATCATGTAATAGTCTACCTCGAAGCAAAGCTTGTTAGACAAAAGCTTAGGAAAATGCAACCTCTAATCACTTTGTTAGTCAAAATGGAATTGAAGAAGCTACTTGATGTAGGGTTCATACGACCAATTGACTACCCGGAGTGGGTATCAAATCTGGAACTAGTTTCAAAACCCGATGGGGGTATCCGAATCTGTAAGTATTTTAGAGACCTAAACAAAGCATGTCTAAAAGATGATTTCCTATTGCCCAACATTGACATGATGACGAGACATGAAATACTTTCTGTGATGGACGGTTTCTCTAGGTACAACCAAATAATGATTTCCAAAGAAGAGCAAGACAAAACAAACTTCACTTGTCCATGGGGGACATACAGTTGGAACATGATGCCATTTGGCCTAAAGAATGCTAGAGCAACATATCAGAGGGCCGTGACCTTAATCTTTCACGACATGATCCATAAGACTGTGGAAGATTATGTCAATGACATATTGGTAAAATATAGAAAGAGAAGGGACCACATAGCAACATTAAATACTATTTTTGATAGGTTAGAGGAATACAAGGTCCATTTAAATCCAAAGAAGTATGTCTTCGACATACAATCAAGGAAGATGGTGGGATACATTGTGTCCATGAGAGGGATTGAAATAAATCTTACCAAGGTAAAGGAAATCCTTGAGATGGAGGCTCCTAAAACATTAAAATAGTTGAGAGGCCTCCAAGGCAGGCTTTAATCCATTCACAAATTCATAGCACAACTGGCAGACAAGCAAATCCCTTATTCTCACCTACTCCACAAGGGGGTAGTGTACAAGTGGGATGACAAGTGTGATGAAGCCTTCAACAAAATCAAAGAATATCTGCTCACACCTCCAGTCCTCATGCCACCGATCCCAAGAAAACCACTAATCCTCTATGTATCAACAATGGTAGTAGCCCTCGATGCTCTCCTAGCTCAACACGATGAAAATGGGACAAAGAGGGCCATTTATTACATCAGTTGCACAATGGTTGGGCATGAGTTAAACTACATCGAAAAATCCTGTCTAGTAGTAGTGTTTGCTTCATAAAAATTCAGACACTACATGTTGGCACACAAAATAAAACTCATCACCAAGATCAACCCCCTAAAGTACCTATTGTCAAAGGCAATGCTCACAGGAAAGATGGTCAAGTGGGTCATGATTCTATCTGAATACAACATTGAGTATGTGGAACAAAAAGCAATCAAAGGCTAAGTGATCACAAATCAGCTTGCAGAAGTACCCATGTATTCAGAGAATCCACTCATGTTGAGTTTCTCGATGAATCCATCTTCAATCTCAACATAGATGACCACTGTAAACTCTAATTTGATGGTTCCTACACGCAGCATGGATCAGGAGCTGGTATCTTCTTTATCACCCCATAGAGGGACTGCATACCTAGATCCTACAAGTTGGCATTCCCCTGCACTAACAACATTGCAAAATATGAGGCTTTAACCATAGGTCTCAGAATAACAGTGCAATGGAATCTCATGGCCCTCAGGGTATATGGAGACTCCCAGCTAATAATAAATCAAGTGAATGACGAGTACCAAACAAAGGATGATAAGCTGACTCCATACAAGAAATTGGTGGAGAGTCTTAAGGAATCATTCATTGATATCACATTTGAGAAAATTCCTAGAGAAAACAATAGAGTAGCAAATGCCACGGTGATAATTGGATCCCTATTGGATATCCCTCACAATGTCCCAAAGCATGAATTCCTAGTGGAGCAGCTCCTTGTGCTTGCATTTGAGATACCAGAGTCATAATTTGTGTGTGAAATCATTGGTCCTAATGATCCTTGGTACCATGACATATACAACTACTTGCAAATATGGGACCTACTTGCTGACTTACCCTCAAGCTTAAAAGGAACCTTTGTCAAGAAAGCATCCCAATTTGTCATCCTAGGAAATACCCTTTACAGTCGGAGCATAGAAGACACCCTATTATGTTGCTTAAACATTGAGGAGGCATTGACCACCTTAACTAAGGTGCATAACGACATATGTGGTTTGCACTCGAGTGAAATGACCTTGGCCAAGAAACTGTTGAGGACAAGGGATTATTGGCCTACTATGGAAAGAGAAGCACATGACTATGTCAAAAGGTGTCTACAATATTAGTAGCATGGAGACCTCATCCATTCTCTAGCTCAAGAGCTCCATCCTATTGCCACACCTTGGCCCTTTTCACAATGGGGGCTTGATCTCGTTGGAAAATTCACCCCCACCTCATCCAATGGCCACAAGTTTATCATTACCACCATTGAGTACTTTACCAAGTGGGTGGAAGCCATCCCCATGACATACATCACTAGAAAGAAAATAACAAATTTTATTTTGAACTACTTAATATGTCGATATGGTGTTCCCCAAGCTACTATCTCAGATAATGGGACACCTTTCAAGAATCAGGATGTTCATGACCTTTGAAACAAATTCAAAATACAACATCGCTTTTCCACTCTGTATTATCCCCAAGGAAATAGCTAAGGAAAAGCCACCAATAAAACCATTTTGAAATCCTCAAAAAGACAGTCAATGATGTAGGTCGTGATTGGAATCTGTAACTAAATCCCACTCTCTGGGCTTATCGAACAAGCATCTACACACCAACATGTGCCACCCCCTTTTCCATGGTCTACATATCAGAAGCCATATTACCCATCGAGATCCAGCTTCTGTCACTGAGAATATCACTACAAAATCTCATCACAAATGAAGAATACCAAGTATCAAGACTGAATGAGTTGAAGCTGCTAGATGAGCAGCGTATGGAAGCACTAAACCATTTACAGGTCAATCAAAACTGACTCAAGAGGAGCTATAACAAAAAGATCAAGAGCAAAACCTTCCAAGTCAAAGAACTTGTGCTAAAGGAGAACCAAAAGAACGTCCCAAACCCAAACGACAAAGGAAAATTTGAACCTATTGGAACCATTCATCATCACAATGAGCTATAAGTCAGGGGCATATCAGTTATCAACACTGAAAGGTGAGCCTCTATAGGAGCCCATGAACAACGCCCATCTCAAAAAGTTTTATGCCTAAATCTTTCAAGGTGTAGAACCAAAAAATCAAAAAACTAGAAAATGTCTTGAAAAAATGGGTACCTTGATGAAAAATTGGTAAATAGGCATCATGGTGTCAACAAAAAAATCAAAAAAACAAAAAATCCAAAAAAAATCAAAAAAAAAGATTAAAAACAATAAAGGAAAAAAAATTGTCCTCTAGTGAAAACCACTTCGATGGTGCTTTGGGCAAGTACCTGGGTGAAAACCTGGGAAGCAGGCACCTTGTGTCAATAAGCACTTTCCATCCACTAGGATCTTCATGGCTCATTCTCCATGCTTCCATCATCCATCACATTCCATATTTTTATCCATCACCCATCTTTGTCTGCATTATAGCTTGGTCCTATGTTCATGTTATGATCCCTCCTAGTACTACTCGACACATTCTCAAGGTGAATTTGTCTTGCCTCTATCATAGTAGTCTATTGTTTCATGCTAGGGGCATGTTTTCTTCGGATCAAATTCATGTATATTCTTGAAGTCCTTAAAATCAGAAAATCCAAAAACATTGAAAAATCAGAAAATCCAAAAACAACAAAAAATTAGAAAATCCAAAAACATCGAAAAATTAAAAAATCAAAAAAATCAAAAAATTAGAAAATCCAAAACATCAAAAAAATCGCAAAATCCAAAAACATATCAAAATCCAAAAACAGGTCAAAAAGTCAAAAACAAAGTTGCCTTGTCGAACTACGAGTCTATGAGCCTTGAACATAGGCAAGGTTGATCTTTGATCATTCCCTAAGACACTTAGGTTAGTCCTTTAGGAGTCCATCATAATAAACTAACAGTCCATTTGTTCATATCTCATCAATAATTGAGTCTGTGTCATCCAAACTGCATCGTCTCTAAGCTTAAACGTAGGCAAGGCTAATCTTTGATCAACCCTTGAGACATCAAAATCCAAAAACATTTAAATAACCCAAAAATCTAAACTTTTCTTCCTATCCCTCGAGGGGACTGTATGTCAGCATATTTCGCTCGCTAAGGCAATAGCGGGGCAAGTTTTGAAATCAATTTTTTTTTGGCTTTTGATCGAGACAATTTATTCTTTGAACCAACACAACAGGTGCATCCCTTCAAAGAGGGGCAAAATGTAGACACATAAAATGTACTGATTGACATTACACACTTGATCCTCATTACTAATACCATTTCAACTTGAATCATCCTCTTAGCTTGTCATCACTCTTCATCCTTTAATTAAATAAATAAGTATTTATCTGATTAAGTCATTCTCTCTTGTTAATTAAATCGATCAATCTAATCTAATTAACCCAATATCTCTATTTAATTAAAAAATTTAAATCTTGTTTGATTTAATCTAACATCATCCCCTTTAATTAAATAAATAAAAATCATTTATTTAATTTAATTAAATCTAAATCACATTCTTCTCATCTTTTGATTTAAATCAACCCATAAATCTAAATCAATTAGTCACATCATCTAACCCCTCATTAAATAAATCAACCCTTGATTAATTTAATTCTAATCCATGTCCCATCCTCTAGCTTTTTCTACTTGCACATGAAAATAAATTTAATTCATATATTAAATATCTATTTTCTCTCAACTTGGCATCTTTTGAGGAATATTCTTTCAAATTTGAAATCCATCCAAGTGGATTTGTCCTTCCAACAAGACGTTTATTCCTTCTTTCATGTCCTTATGCATTGAGCCAAGTGGCATTTAAGACATTCTTTTTCCCTCTTACATGTCATTTCACTATTTTCAACTTCCACCTAATTGCATTTATGGGCACATTCATCAAAATGTGCACATCATTTTCCCATTCACATCTTGACAAGTGGCATTTGGCCATTGGTTGAAAGTTAGTTCCACATTGCTTCATTTTGGGCATTTTTCCATCTTGTCTTTATATAAATAAGAGGTTTCTCTCCTCATTTGATCATCCACAATTTGAGTAAACTTACTATACTCAATTTCATTGTCAAGCACCTCCATCTTCATCCATTTTATCAAATTTATAGCTAGGTTATGTAGATTTTTCATCATGGAGCTCAATTGAATCAACATCAAAGTGGATCACTCATCAACATTGCATCATAGGAGTTGGGAAAGGGAAAATTTTCACATCAAATTGACACCAATTCCCCCATGGGATCAAGAGTTTGCTTGCTTAATTAGGATTTCATTGTTTTCTCATTGTGTTCATCAATTTTATTTCCTATTTTGAGCATTGCTAATGGATTTCATGGGGAATCTTGATTCTCACTTACATATGATCTAACTATGTGTTTGTTTCTTGTGTTTTGCAAGTGCTAGGATTGGGATTCTACATTTGGAAATACAAACTATTATTTGTGCTACCTCCATAGTTAACACATCCTTGGGTAATATTTTATATCAACGCTTTAGTATATTGGTCAATCACCCACATTGGCAAGGTCATGAATCTACACCAAATGTAGATCTAGAAAATAACCTAGTTTCTTCTAGTTGATATTTAATACATTCTTAATTTCCCAATTTTTCTCATCATAACATCAAGAAACATGGCTTTGGAAATGTCCCATCTACAAAGTAACTAGAATTTTCTATATTTAACCATTTATCTTCATTCTTTCAAGGTTATTTTTTGAACATCAATCTATTTGGTAAGGGAATGTAGTGTTCTTTTAGTTGTGTCTTCTTCATCTAATGAATCAATAGTTTTTCCTATTAGTACTAGGAAAGCCTTTTTATTTTATTACTTTTGCACCCATCCTTTTGAATAATTTAGTCATCATCTTTTTCATTCACTAGAAATACATGGCAAGAGATTTCTTTGACATCCTCCATCTTTTAAACACTTGGAGGGTTCATAGACATCTTTCTATTTTGAGAGGGATAATTTCTTTCTCAATAGGTCATTGGGGAGGCTAAATAGGTATTTTTTCTTGCTCTTATGGCCCTTCATTGTCGAGTAAATGCAAAAAGTTGTGTCCACATATATAGGGGAAGTGTTGAAAAAAAATCTTGATAGGAATGGGTTCTCATTTAGGAATGAGGACTCAAGCATGAAATTAGAATGGGTACCCGTTATAGTTTGAGATCCCATCCTAAATAAGTACCCATTTGATAAAAGTTATTTTTAAATGATCGTGGGCTCAATTTATCCCAACACTAGTGAAATAATGAATAAATTAGGAATTGGTACCCACTTTAAAACATGTACCTATTCTAAAAATAGAATGAGTACCCATTTTAAAGTTTGTACTCATTTATAATTTATCAGTTAAAATAGAACTAGTACCCATTGATAAAATAGAATGGGTACTTGTTCCAAGAAAATGAAATTCCAACCCACCTTTTAATTTTGTTTTAGGCTTGGGAAAGACATGGTAACTTGATCCTTAGCCTTGAACCTACAAGTAAAAGGTCATGGCATTAAACTAAGAGAAAAAATTGATTTTGACAATATCTTAGAGGAGCATTCTCATTCTCCACTCTTGGTCTACTCAGTGATTTACTTGAGATGTATTTCCCATTGTTCCTTTCAGGTGTATATGATTTATGCTTATCTTTCATAGATATGGATCTTGATCTATAGATACATGGGTAGTTCTGGAGGATTCATTTTGAGAGATGTTTGGTATTTGTTATTTCCTTGCATATATGAGTTGATATTTTGATTCCATTATGAGGATATTAGGAGATGGTTTATGGGCTTATTTCCTTCTTTGGGAATGGTTACATTGAGTTTGATCTTCTTGTTTTGAGAGGCTTGCATCCATGTTAGTTACATGATAAATATGTTATGTTTGATCTTTGTGATTGAACAGTTGGGTATTGTTATGGATTTTATTTTGGGGTATTATGGAGAAGATCAACCTTGACACAATTAGCATTTAGAGGTGTATGTAGAAGGAATTTCTATAGGTGTATGATGTGTAGTGTTTCTCTCTTTGGTCTTGGTTATCTTCTTGGATGTTTGGTTTCACATTACATTGGTTTTGAGGTTTCGTTGAAGCTATTGTGATCACTAGCTCGTGGTCATGTGTTTTCACTTATGTTCTTGGGTGATGACATGAAGATTCCTTTATCTCTTTTTTTGTTGGGTGTGGAGAACATGGGAGAGCTATGGGGACTTGTCGTGAGAATTGTTCTTACATGTTATTTATTTATAGATTTTGCATATCATTGTGGATGTTCTACTACATGATGTTGTTTACACCTTTTATGTGATTCTATTAGTATAATTGGTATGCCTTGATCATTTTCAGATTTGCTTTACCCGTGCAATGGGAGCTCTTGCATGTGTATGCCATTCTTTGACAGGTTTGCAAATGGAGCTTGTGATTACAGTTTATGGGTATATATGTTGATGGCACAAGTTTACTTTGTTTTGTATACCTTGGAGGTATGGATAGTTGAATGTAATAGCACTTGTTGTGGGTTCTATTTCAGATATGGTTAGTGTATCTTGACAGCTACTGGTGCATATTGATACCTTTGGATTGAGTGTTTGTGTTTGGGATATTAGTTGAGGTAGGACTTATGATTCGTTGAGACAGTTTGTGTGGCTTCTCTTTGGATGGATTCTTATCTTTGTGCATTAGCTTAATGGGAGATGAGAGCATTCATGCTTGGGATGGTGATCACCTTTTTTCTTGTTATATATATCTTGATGGAGCACATGGAGCACTTTGATTCCTTGATGGTATATGTGGCTATAGGGATTGTTCCCTTGTTCACATGTTAAGGTTAGTTGTTATCCCTTCATATGCAATGTATGTACAACAAGTGAGAGAATGCTAGAATTAGGTATTGTACTCCTTGCATAATGTTTATAATGTTTAATTTATTATTATGTGTGTGGTGCACTTAGGGGGACCTAGAAGTATGTGCATCACTAGGAGTTAATGTTAATGAGGCCACTTTATACGATGCATGTAACATTAGGACATAAGTTGAATGTAAGTTGTAAAAATGTATTTATTTAATAAATTGAGGAAAGTTAATTAATAAAGTACCCAATATTAAATGTGGAGTCATGGTTTTGTAATCTCATGGTTTTAGTCATATGGTTTTATGTAATACCATTTGGTGGTTTTGTGTGAGCTTGTTTCCATAAACAAAAACACAAGGGTAGTTGTCTAAAGTTGGCTAGTTTGGGTTTTGAGTCTTCTTCTAAAGAGTGCATATTTGAAGCATGACATGGGATGCGTGGTTACATGCTTGGACACATGGAGGATGCATTGAGGAGCCTTAGTGTTTTAGAGGTGTTCATGGAGGCTCTAAAGATGTATTGTAATGATTATTGTTAAATAATACATGAGTCAAGGATGATTTTGGAGGTTGCATTTTTCCCTTTTGAGAATTTTTCTAGGGTATATCTTGTATCACTTTTTCATGGGTATGTTGTCTATTCTCTTGCATATGGATTTTGAGTACTTATTTGCATTGATTTCTCATTTGGGTTATGTGGATATTGTCATTAGATGACTTCAAGTTTCCTTTCAAATTCAATGTCAAATATATAAAAGTAAAAGGAGTTTATGATGTATTTATATATGATATTGTTTCAACAATTAAAAATGTAATACTTTGTACTAATATCAATTACCAATCATCAAAGTGGATATGTTTCATAGTAAATACTAAATTGACTTGATTTAATTAATAAATGTTGAGTATTCAATGATTTGATTAATAAATGTTGAGTATTCAATTATTTACTTAACAATTTTAACTAATTGAAAAAATCCTCATAATCAATTATGTAATAATTTGATGTTCTAACAATGGTAAGGTGTAAAACTAGTCTCACCTCATTTGATGCAATTTTTAGATCACTAGTGAAAAAAATTGAGGAAAAGGGAATTGCTCGGGGATAGGGAAACTGAGGTAGCAATATAAAAAGAAAGAATAGGTAAGAGAAGTGAAATGTAAGAAGTGAGAGAAATGTAGAATAAAACCTCAAAAGTGGGTTCTCTAACCAAAGGACATGTACGACAATGGATGTGTACATGTGTATGAAGATGTAAGAAAGTGAGGGGAAGAAAATAATAGTATTTTAGATTTTATGAGGGACAAGACAAACAAAGTAGAGTGTGTGAGTGATTAGTTCTATGTAGTTTCTAGAGGAAGGAAATCCTATGCCTAATTAAGCAAAAATGCAAGCAAGGAGGAATAGGTAGCAAAAGAGGGTTTTGGAAGGAAAGGGAAAATGTTAAAGCATTAAATACATTTCATATTTACTTTAAATAAATGAACACAAGAATTACGATTAAACAAGTAAAATATATAGAATTGCAAGGAAAAGAAAATGGGATAAGAGGCATGTTTGGATTATTGCAAACACTCTATTAGACAATACAAAGAAATAAAATTATCAGACTAAGATTGGGATTCTATCTTCTGTTAAGGTTTTGGTTAAGACTAAATTGCATGTCTTTGTGTTTGCTTTCATGCACTTGTGTGATCATGTCATTTGTACCTATTGACATAAATCCCAATGTCTTAACACTAATCTTAAATCCTATTACTATACTTGTTAGTGCCTAAAAGGAAAAAAATTGGTGCATATGACACATTTAGGTCCCACCTCACTCAAAACCTTAGGTTTGATCCAATAAAAGTAGGATGAATCGGTTTCGAGTGTGTGTTTCTAGGTGTATTTATAGAGCAAGGTGGTACGTGCAACAATGGAGGAAGACCTAGGTAGCTAGAAGTAGTGTGTCTAAGAGGAGTTTAAGTGAGATTGAACGTTTGCTTTCCATTTTTGTTCAAGACCACTTAAACTAGTAATCTTGGGCTCTATTTGATTGTTAGACGTGAATTGGGTCTTAGGGTTTGTGAAAAGACAAGTGTTTGAATGAGGAACAAAAAGGATGATTCAAGGAGACACAAATGTAGATAATCATGTCAAGAAGACAATAACATGACATATTAATGCTCTAAATGATAAAAAAGAAAAAAAAGAAGATAGAACATAAAATTTACGATGCAAAAATCACATCTAAAATATTGTCGAAACAATTTACAATAAGAAAAACTTAAAATAATCATTTTATATTTTTTATAAATACTAAAATAAATAAAAAACATAAAAAATACGAAATATAAATTTTTTACTGTACAAATTGTTACCTCACAATAATCTGAAATTTACTTGTGAAGAGAAAGTACCATTAATGTCAACTAAGTAAAGAATCGCTTCGAATTTAAGTTACCATGCATTTTCTATAATGCTCGTGACATCTTATTATTATTTTTTATTTTTAAGAGTTTTAATTCATCTACGAGACATTACAAAATTTCAATATTCAAATTAATTTAAACGTGCTTCTTCTCTTTATAAACTTAAACAAGTAAAGTTTCCTTCTTGTTTCTTTCTCTTTGGCGTAACCTTTTTTAAATCTACTCTATATTCTTTTATTCTTTCAGATATATTTTTTAAATCTTACTTTCTTTTATTTCAAATTTTTTAAAAATGGTCACGTGCTAATTTACATTTTTATTTTTACCTAACATAAAATGTCATCATGATTATTGTTTAATTTGGTCAATGATTATGTGCTATTTGGTCGTTCACTATACAGTTGAAATGACGTCTTGAAATAAAAACAAATGCATTTATCATGTTTTTATCAAAGTTTATTTGTATAGTTTTTGAGTCAAGCTCATCAACTTGTATTTCATAAATAGTGGTTGATATTCTTGATGATTATTTCAACAATGAAGAATAAATTACCAAGTTCCATAACATTTTTGAAAAAGATAACAAATATAAGAAAATTCACATTTTGAAGAAAAATAGTGTGTAACACTCATGTATTTATGTTATAAGCACTATGTGATTTATTATAGGATTAAAAATATTATTTAATATGATTTGAAACGTTAATATAATATTTTTTCTTGAAAGTTTGTTGTGATTATTTTATGATTTTTTTAAAAGAATTACAAATTAATTTGTAAAAAGTGGATGTCATTTTTTAGGATTTTATGTTCTAATCTTTTACTATTTTAAACATTCTAATAATCATAATTTAGTTATTATTTGTGTAAAGGAAAACAAACTTTCCTTAAGTGTAACTTAGGTTAATCTAATAAGATGCGCGTTTAAGTAAGAATAAATTAATGTGGGTTAACAAATGAAATAAGTTGATTTTTGATACTTTGATAATTTATAACAATCAATAATATAAATAAATAATTGTAATTAACCTAATAATTAAATAATGAAATCTAATATGGGTTTCAATTTGATACACCTCAAAATATAGAATAGTAAATAATAGGCAAGTTAACTATATGGGAATTAGAACACTTGGTTGTGATTGTGTAAGGACGAGTATAACAATTAGGGATGAGTCTACAACCATAAATTTGTCTCATACCCAAGAACTTGTCCTTTGTGATCTATAGACTATTTTGTTCATGTTGTCTAACATAATTTTGATTTATTCTATGTTTCTTGACATATGTTGATTGAAAACATTTAAAGATAACTTAAAATATTGTCACTGAGTCACAAGGTTCTTTTCCTTAGAATAATCCTTATAATTTGAATAATATTGAAAATAACAATGTCTAGTCATGCAAAGGCCTCTATTATGGTGTAGAATCTATATTCCTTTTAGAGAACCAATTGAAGTGTTTAGATACAAATAAAATTTGAATTATTTGTCTAATCCCTTAGGGATTATTAGAATTAATATTGAATGCCTTATTTATAAGGGAAACACAACATATCATAAGAAATTATGTTTAGTTGGCACAAAATAAGAATGATAAAGGTGGGAAGTTGGTCAAATTTGAATTTAAAAATTTAATTTGGGTAGGCAATTCCATGATCATAATGAGAACCTTGTGATCATAAAAAATAGGTAGGATGTTCATAAAAATAAGTGGGTGTATATGTGTCACAACTAAGTTGATAGGGTGAATGTATAAAGTTGTGTGAATATATGAAAGAGGATAAATGGTAGGTGTATAGAAAAATATGTAATTAGGTAGGTGGATAGGATAGGGAAAGGGAACTAGATATTTCACAAGATTACATTATTTATTGATATGTCTAAGCATTAAAGCAATCCCCTCAAATAGACACAAAACTAAAT
Organism: Sequoia sempervirens; assembly: GCA_007258455.2. NCBI lineage: Eukaryota > Viridiplantae > Streptophyta > Pinopsida > Cupressales > Cupressaceae > Sequoia > Sequoia sempervirens. The sequence continues at coordinate 15,556 of VDFB02046050.1, forward strand.
GGGAAATGACAAAGGTATATGTAAATTTCACTATTATAATTACATTATGTGGATTTATTCTACATACATCACCTAAAGTTATAATATTTTCATACTAGTGGGCAGATTTATCCTTATAATGGTTATACTTTATAAGTTACTCCTTGTTATTCCTTTATATTGATATTGTAATAAAGAGCATAGATCATCTTGGAATCACATTTTATTATAAAGAATAGATATCAAAGAGGTTGAACCTTTTAAGAGGCTTGCAATAATTGTTCCTAATTCATTAATACAAGCATATTTGAAGCTAATTTTTTAACACTATGTCTTTTTGTATGTTACTCGCATTTGATATCATTTACAAGTGATTTTTTTCCTACAATCATGGTCTTGGTTAGAAAACTTATGGAGCTCCTTGTGATTTAAAATATCTTTAATCAACTATTATTTTTGGCCAAGTACATTAAATCAATGTGTGAAGTGAGATTGAATTCAACTTTAACCAATATCTAGGCCTTAAAAAATATTTGTATAGAGCTTTGAGATTCCACATACCTTTAGTTATATATATCAAAAGACCCTCTACAATTAAAAAAAAAAATTCTATAGTAAATAATCAATTATTTATAATCCATAGTGTGTTAGTTAATAGTTAGTTCTAGGAAGTTGCTCTCTATTTAACTCAAGGACATTATAGTGCAACTATGAAAAGATAATATCCTCCATAGTTAAAGAGATGTGAAATATCATGTCAATTCATTATTTACAAATGGGGAAAGTATATCAAAGAGACTACAAAATAGACACACCCCAGCCTAGTTATTTTTGAATTAAACCCTAGATTTATAAAAGATTTAGGCATATTCAATTAGAGGTTGGTTGATCTAAGTAGATTTGAAGAATATTTATATAATGATATATTGGGTATTACAATGTAAGTATAAATATCTTTTACTATTTGATTCTCAAACATTTGATTCCTCTATTGTCTACCAAAAAAATTTAGCATAAAAATCTCACAAACTAGGAAGCATTCAGTTATTTTTCATAGGGTATTATTCATTTAGAATAGGCCATATATTTAAGTCATTAGGTTAGCTATACTATTATGACCTTCTTTCCAAGATGATCATTTTTATATATAACTTTAATATATCTTTTGCGAACGAAAAGTGATTCAAACTAGTTGAAAATCATTATTCTCAACTCCTCACTTTGGAAAACTCTTATTGTGTCATAGAAAAATGGCCCCTTGTCATTTTCATGTCCTTTTAGATCTTGTTTCATGATGTTTGGTCTATTTTGCTTTGATTTCATGTTGTAACATGGATTGAACATGCATATTTAGGTACTAAAATTCAAACAATGATGTCTTGTGAAGGTGTTATGAGGTGTTGTAAAACATTTCTACACTCTTCTAGACTCTATTCATTGCAATTCACCTAAAAATCACCATTTCGTCACTAATCAAGTCCTATTTTGAAGTGTTGTAAAGTTTTGTAACAAGATTTCATGTGTTTCTAGGCATAGCTTCACTATTTATCCCTTTCTCATGCTTTATTTGACCCCTTTATGCCCTTAATATTTAATTAAGTGCATTTTTTAATACAAACCTAACAAACTACATTAAACATGACTTAATTCCCGACACCCATTTTTAGGTCCTAGGTGAGACCCATTCACCATGGGTGGTGAATGAGTCCCCCTTGGCTCCAAATTCAAAAATTTTAAAATTTCCTTTCGAGTTTTTATTCAAAATCACTTGATGTCGGTTTGTGATGAGGTATTAATGGGTTACTAAGGCACAAAATTGTATAAATAAGTGATTTTCATCTCATTTACATCTCATACAATCTCACATCACATTCAAGCATTCAAGCACCTTACAACATCAAATCAAGCATAAATCAAACATTTTGGAGCATCCATTGACATAACTTCAGATTTTCATCACAAGGGTTTGGTAAGTTGATAGAACTTGCATGTTATTTGTTTATCATTCTCTTGGATTTCATTATTTCATTAAGGGTTTGATTACCAAAGTGGGGTTTGACCAAGGCAAACCCCTATTTGCGAACCCTCAACCATTTTCCCCTCTTGCATGCGTGTTTGTAGACTTTTGTGTGCAAATTTAACAATATTTAGGTGTTGAAGAGTGGTCAACAAGTCAACTAGGTGCTTCAAGTCAAATCAATCGTATTTCAAGCTTGGAGAAGGTTATTTGTCTGTTTCCTGCAGAATTGACTTCAACAACCCAACAAGCAGACATTTCTAGATCTGGTGTTGTAGAGTTGTCTCCTGATTTCACAAAATTTTGGGAGAGGATTGATTCACCACTAGTGGCGAATGAGTCCCACCTTAAGACTGAAAATCTATATTTTTTCAAATCCCAAATCCCAATAGTCAGAAACCTATTTCCAACAGTTTTTCATTAGAAGCTGGACTAATTCGCCACCCTAGGAAAATGAGTCCCACTGTTGATTTTCAATAATTTTAGATAGCATTCAAACCATTCCAGATTCCTCAAATATTGCCCAAGTTCACTCTAATTGAACCCATTTCTTTCAGTTTTTCATTTTATTCATTCTTAGTTCATTATTGCATATCACATTGTGTTTTCCATCATAGCATAAATCTTAGTTTTGCATCCATAATCAGTCTTTTAGATCACTTAATTACATTTAGTTCATTTCATTTAGCTTAAATATCATCACACATAACATAATTTGAATGAACCCTTTAGCATTTTTGGCCCTACGTCTGTCCTTTTAGGTGAAAAACCCTAGAAGAGCTAGAGAAGTGCATTGGTGCCAAAAATCTATGGTTCACTTATATAGGGCACAAGACCATCAAACAAAGAAAAAAATGACAAGATAGAAGAAAATGAATCTTGTGTTATTAATCTCAACAATAAATATAATGCAATGTATGTTTCATTTTCACAACTATAACTATAAGGACAACTTGGTGGCCAACATAGATCCTCTTAACATAATTAAAGTTTAAGGCATCACACCTTTGGAGGAGAGCACAATTTTGTGGAACATCCATAACATACATCCAAACTTTATTTTCCTAAATTTGGTGAAGGTAACCCCAATAGTTGGATTTACCAAAATAAAATATTTCATCTTGAATCAAATCCCCATGCAAAAAAATGTTTGCATAGCCTCATTCAATCTAGAATATTGGGCTATACTATGGTACCAATTATTTGAGAATAATTTTAGAACACCATGTTGAGATGCTTTTAAAAAAATTGTAGTATTCTAATCTAGCCCTACTACATATGTTGATTCACTAGAGCATAAACCAAGCTATGAAAAATTGGTTTGTTCATGATTATCAAAAATAATTTAAAATTATATTTCTAGAAATACATGAAGACTAGACAATGCATTTTAGAAGTAATTTCATCAATGACTTAAAAGGGTAAATTGAGGCTAAATTAAAAATGTTTCACTCTAGAGGAATGATAGAATATTAGATGATGCTTTTTTAGAAATTATTTCATCAACCACCAACCTCATTGCCACTAGGTTATGATTATAATAAGGAAATAAAATTTTATTTTATAGTTAGGACCCTATTATTTAATAGGTGGTTCAAGGCAAGATCTTTTCTTGGGGTGTTGACATGTTAGCCTATGTGTACAATGATTTGTACAAGATTTCCTATTATGTAGCATATTCTTTCAAATACCCTTCCTTGATTATGGGGTGGAATTTTGAGTACATTGTTGCCTTATAAGGGGAACACACATTGCAAATCTAGTGGGCCATTGAGTAGCTAGATGGTCAATTATTAGATATTTTAAATTAGGGACACAAATTGGAGCTAGCCTCCTAAATGTACATATAATTATAGACCCCTAAAAGGATATAGATGGATCATTTCCAAGAGATTATGCGTTGAGGAACTTTTTCAAAATGATTCCCCCTTGATTGACAAGAGGAATATGGTTAAGATCCACTCTATTGGTTGAGTTAGATAATAGTTTGAAAAGAGATTACTACTATATTTTCCTTGTAGTTCCAATATATGAGAAGAGATAAAGGGGATTTTCAAATTTGTGTGACATACCAAGTGATTGAAGGATGAGTGTGGAAGAAAATATTTTCTAGAGTACACATGTGCAAAGTGCACATGGTAGTTTGATGGCTCAAGGTATTAGAGTTCCATTTACTTTTAAAGAGCACTCATGGATGGTGCAAAGGTTTGATTACACATCAAGATATGTCTAAAGAATGTTTGAATAGTATGTTCTACCCTTATTAAGGTTAAAAGTGGGAATGAAGGATGGATTGGATATGATGGGGTAGATATGTAGATGCAATGGATGGATATGGATATGGTGGTGTAGATGGGACGAGATGATTTTGTCCCCAAGTGTAGGGTTATTTTAGATGGTGAATTTATGAATGATACATAAGAATGAGTTCTCATCATGGTACCTATGACGTGCAATGCTACAAAGGTACTAGGAATGCTAGAAGAAATATCCGGGGTAGCATTGACATTAGTAGTAGGTTGCATTGTTGTTGTAACTTGGGGTTGGTATAGGTAGGAATAGAGTTAATGGTTGTGAGAGGAGGAATTTGAGTTCCTCCTTGACTTTGGACATTGTTTGAAGGTTGAGCACAACTAGTAGGTTTTCCAAAAATATGAGCTAGGTTACACACAAGTTATATTCCTTCTTCACTTTCAATCATGTGGTGTATGTTATCTATACTAGGAATAATAGTGGTTGAAATGGTTTTAGTACTCACTTGTGTTGTAGGTAAATGCTAAGTCTTCATGGATTTGAATTATGTTTTCTTGAGGAATGCTAGTAACCATTATTTCAACACTTATCACACTACTTGAAGGAAAAGAGTTGTTAAGGGTATGGTTCATACTTATTGAACTAGTGTCAACATGCTAGTAGTGAAAGATCTAGATAACCCAAGATCCACGACAATTATGCTATCATGGGATGACATGAGTCTCGAACTTCGTCTCACTATAGTATTAGAAATAGGACACCAAGTTGTAAAGTTCATGCAAGGGACAATGAATGAAAGATAAATGATATTCTTTAATTCCAATTCAAATGAAATTAAGCTAGATGCAATGGAATGAATGAAACATAAATTTAGTAAGTTGAAACAAAGATCTAACAATAGAAAATTGGAACACAAAAATAGGGTTTTTAATGTTGTAAAATGCAGTTTCAAATCTGACATAGGACTAAATCTCCCAGAGGGGCATATGATTCAATATTAGGGTTTTTTAGGGATTCAAATGATAATACACAATCAAACAGAATACCCAAAATTAGGAAAAACCACTCGTAGTGGGACTAAATCACGTAGAGAGGTGTATGAGTCCCAAATTAGGGTTTTTGCACAAATTTCAGAAAATTATGTTTGAATGTTAGGTTGTCTAGTTTAAATGATGTTTAGAATAAGTGAAATTACAATTTTTAAGTTTACTTTAATGATTCAAGATGCAAAAATGCAACTCATATGCACTTTCACTAATGCAAGATTTAGAAACCCTAGACATAAATTAACTAATGTAAAACCTAATGCAAAGTTAATGTAAGCTACATCTAGGACTATGATGCACACCAAATCATAAACTAAGGTGTTTTAAAGGCTAGGTTCACTAAAATGAAACCTAGAAAATAGTAGTTGTATGTTTTAGGACACACAACAACTAATTTCCTACAAGTTTCATTCAAGGAAACCCTAGTGATCTCAATCCAATGATGGAATTAGGGAAAGAGATCTACTAGAAGGGTGTCCTAGGGTGTGATTAAAGACTAAAATGGGGTTCACCACCATGTGAAGGCTTGGAAAGAATAGGAATGTAAATGATATGCAAAACTTAAGTAAATGACCTAGATTATGAAATTGAAAATCAGAATAATAGATTGAGAAAGGATAGAGGTGCACTTGGAAACTAAAGAGGTTTGAAGCAAGGTCTGAAATCTTAAAAATGAAGACTTTTGATGCACACTAGGACTCATATGCTAGTAGGGAAATTTAGTCCCAATTTAGGGTTTCAAGCCGAAACTGGAATTTGGAATAACCAAACCAAGATCTACAAAAAATTCCTAAAAATGGGTATACTGGGACTCATATACCATAAGTGGCAATTTATTCCTAGCATTAGGGTTGATCTAAAACTTTGGTATTCTTTAGTGTTCTCTTGTAGCTTGTCTCTTGTCAAATCTTTGAGTCTGAACCACTGTATTGTAACCTATAGGTGACTTCCTGTGATCTTCCAAGTAAGGTGACAACTTTAACAAATTTGTAACTTTGAAAAAATTTATCCAACCTTTCTCTTCAATGAATCTTCAACCTAGATCTACAAATCACACATCAAAGAGAGGGAAAAATGTTTTGTTAGTGGATAGGGGTTTTCCTTGATCAAACCCCGTTTTGGTAATAAAACTTTGAAATGAATAGAAACATAATGAAGAAATGATGAATGAACAAATATATAATGCTGCAACTCACCAAACCCCTAAACAAAAGGCTACAATCTTGTAAGTAATGGCTAGCATGAATGTAGAACTTGACTCTTGATTGTAAGTTATGGATCTTGACTTGAATGCTTGCTTGAATCATAAGAAGCTACATCATAAATGCTAGCTCAAAAATAAACATGGTGTATGATGACTTTGACATGATGCTTGATTCTTGAATAATGCTCCAATATGCTTGGTAATCACTCTTGAATTCTCTTGTAAACTCTTGTGATCTCAAATTTGCTATAGTGCTTGAATAATTGAAAGCTTAGGAGAAAATATGTGAAATAACCTTGTATTTATACTTGTTTATGCAAATTTTCCCGAAATTACAACACTGTAAGCCGACATCAAATCTAGGAGAATAAAATCCCACCAAGAATTTGAATTTAAATTAGGTCTAAGCCAAGCGGGACTTGATGCAGTCAAGGGAGGTCCCACAACAAAAATCAACAAAAAATCAACCAACAACAATAATTCATAAATCACTATTCTCAAAATTCTTCTCTTTTCACCAATTCAACACTCTTCCTTGTAGCCTTGCCAACTCAACCAATCGGGTAAAACTTCACAATGAGATTCTTTCAGACCAAGACCTCGATCTTTTCAATGACCCATCAAGGAACTTAATAACATACTAACAAATCACAATGGAATTCTTTTGAAAAACTTCTCCAAAACTAGTTTTACAGGATTTCTAGGCCTCTAATTAGGCCTCTTTTACAAAGAGACTTGTCTCTATACTTATTTTGAATCTCTACAGTCACTTGGGAAACAATCACCACGTATTCAAACTACATATTTCACCATTTTTTTGTAGAAACACTCTCTACAAGGAGCCACAACAAGAAAACTCTCTATTCTTTCCTAAAACTTAGGGTTTTATTGGAAAAAAACACATATAGGCTTACCCCTGCCCAACAACCTCATCAAACATCTTCTAAAACCTCTACAAAAACTTAATCAGACATTATATTCTTCTGCCCCAAATATCCATGATCTTTACTATTCAAAAACCTCACAATTTCAAGAGAAAATCACACTTTTCAACATTAGGGCATCATGCCCAACTCACCATTCGACCTCCCCTGCACACTTTCAACATTCCCACACTTATTTATTGATGTTGCAAACCAATTCCTCGAGTTACAATGGCCACAGTGAGAGGAATGGATCAATACACCATCTTAAATGACTTTCAAACCTTAAATTTGTGTGTTTAGGCCGGCCTTGAAGAATTAACTATAAAATGCGCCAAATCTAATGGAGAACCTTCAAAATAGATTCAAAAGAAGGGTGAAATATTCTACAATGCAATCCTGAATAGTTTGAATCAACAAGTTGCTATACAATCCATATAGAGCTAGAAAGAATGAAGAAAAATACATAAATTATGGAAAAAGAAAATATATTATTGATGTTTCTTCTTTTCAAAGTTCAAGAAAAACCTACATCGATGCTTTGTCATTACATATGTATAATTTTTCCTTGAAAACTAATTTTCTAACCCACTACAATTTCCTTTTCAAAATTTGTGACAGTTTGTATTCCACAAAATCTACTTTTTGCAACTTTGTAATATTTCAAACATGACAACTTTTCAAACTTTTGCATTTTTTTGTAATCCAACCCACCTAAACACCTAATATGACCAAAATTGACTAATTACATTAATAAATGGTCTTCAAGACCTTATTTTATGCAAAACTCCCAAAATCCTAAAGCATAGACCTTAAAACCTTGAATTGATAAAAAACTTTATATGGTGCCCTTGCACCAGGACTCATATGCTAATTGGGGCATATGAGTCCCATTAGGTTAAGCTTGGGACACTTTTTTTAAGAAATGCTTAGTTTAGTGTGAAATTTAGGTTCAAGCCCTGAAACCTAGGTGGGACCCATACACCCAAGGTGGTGTATGAATCCCAAATCACTAAATCTAGGCCATACAATCCAAAATCATTAATTTATGATTGGTCACTTGATATATGTTGGGATTATCCTTGGAAAGATGCATTAATTAAGGCTTGTGGATGCAAAATAAAGCCAAATAAGGCATAAAGAAGCCTAATTTTAGCAAGGAGGGTCCAAACAAGTGTGAAAATGTAAAGGGCTACATTTTTCTACACTACACTACTATGAACAATTTAAAATATATTTTTAGATATGATATTCTTTTATCAAACAAATTTGTTTGCAACATCCTCTTTCCTCCTAAACACTCATTTTTCTAAAAATTTGCACTTGAGATGAGATATTGCCCTATATGAACATAATTCTCACTCTCACTCATTGATTTGGCCACATGTTTCATTCTTTGATTCTCATATGCATCCTTCAAAGAAGACATTTTTCTTAGTAATTGAAATGAAGAATGCATTTGATCCACCTAAATTAAACTAGTGAAAGCAGTTAAAGGTGGCTCGGGCTTAACCAACACACTCAAACAATTGACTTCATATATGCCCTAGTCTTATTGGTTAAGCCCAATCCCGAAGGTGTAATCAAATAGCCAATACACACATTTATAAATAGTCTTTTTCATCAAGAATTGCACAAAATAACTTTGAAAAATCATAAATGTGCAACACTTGACCAATAAAACTATTTATATATGAACATATCAACCATTTGATAGCATTTTAAGTGTTCTTACTAGTACAATTTTAGATGATGAACTTATTCTATGAATAGTTGCAAATAAACCCACATTCATACACATAGACAAATATGCTAAAATGACATTTTGTTCATTGTCCATTATATTTTTGACTGACTAAACATGTTGTTTCTTATTGAAGCTTAATTTTAACCCAAAAAAAAAAAGATATCTATAAATTTATATTTACATATAAAATTTAAATCTATTTATAAAAAAACCACCATTCATTATCTCCATAATCTTATGTTTTATTTTAAGAGTGTAGAAAATACCATGAATGACCTCTCTCCAGAAAGACTCAATACTGTGATTTCCTTGGCATTCACGGACGTGCTCACAGGCATCTTGCAGGAAACAAGCTCTGCTCTTTACAGTGATCAAGAGTTGTATGATCCATTACAACACTCTCTTACTTTTTCCAGCCACCAAACAATGTCCTTTGAACAGTCCATTCGGCAGCATCCCAATTGGAGTCCAAGTGCTATCATGGGCCCTCTCACATCCAGGAATTCTCCCTTCTCCTACTTCAGATTAATTTTCTTGAAATAGTTATACACCCAATAAAAAATTCTTTCACATAATTTCTTACATCATTCCGAGTTCAGTGAAGTGATAGTCAGGTTGAATAATATATTGAAAGAAAGAGCATAAAAAACTTGAGATGTCTGATGTTGTAGCAATTCGCATTTGCAGTGAGGAGCTGTGTCCGACAAAGTACAGACAAATGATTAAAAGAATATAAAATTTAAGACGTGATGGCTTACATTTCAGAATGATACCTCAAACAACACCAGCATCGTCAACGTCAGGAAAGAAATGTAATGATTGGAAGCGCCACTGTTCACGTTCGTTTGCATGGTTAGTTAGATCATGCAACGCAACCGCCATCCTCACCCAATCATTATATTCTGTGCGTGTGTTTTCCACAGATTATCTCAAAATTAGTATCTAGATTAGAACAAAATGTTTGTTTTGATTTACATTAAAATATTTTCCTTGATAATTTTACTGATTTCGAAAGTGTAAATCAAAATTTTCATTTAAATCATACAAGTAAATCAGAAAAAAATTCAACTGGGTTACATTCAAAATTGTTTAAATTATTAATGACATTATAATTTAATAAGTTAAAGATAATGGTATATCATTCATCCACCAAAATATAAATTTATAAAAGTAAAAGGCAAATCAGATGCAAAATCTCTAGAGTTATAATAAAGACCAAATTCATACGTGACTTTGATTCACGGCCACTAGAGAGGTAAATTTGGTTTATGCGGACAAAGAATCAAATTAATATATTAGTTGACCCTCAAATGTAAACTCTTAATTAAACATTAGTCAACTTTTTCTGGATAAACCCATGGTCGTATTATAATAATAATAGGCAACTAATTAATCACCTAAGATTGTTGAATATGATTTTCCTTACGGACCAAGAATGTATGCGAGTGTTTCTTGGTATTTTCATCCGAATGTGGACAAGGGATAATTACAAGTAGACAAAAAAGTTGTCCATATCGCAGGGTCAAATAAGAGAAGTAGAACGCCCTTTCAAGATTCGAAATGTTGTACGAGAAGTAGAACGGCCTTTCAAGATTCAAAATTTAGTGACAAGTCATTCTCATGAAAGTGACCTCACGAGCAAAATGTGAATGATTCCGCGTCGTAATCCAAAAGTGAATCTAGTGCACGTGACATTAGAAATTCTGTGACACGTAAGTTAGGAGGTGGTCGTTTTCATGTGGCCAAACAAAACCAAGGACTTTGGCCATCCCTAAAACGTGGCAAATTAATACGGTAAACTAATAATTCTGAGTGGAGCATAATGATAATAGTTTCCAGGTTTCTCAAAGCTACTCTTAATGAGTGGTAGGTATATGTCTTGAAGGGAATGAAATATGGGATTGTGATTTAGAATAGGGAGGTACTTCTAACACCAAATAAAATTGACTACGCAATATGATTTTATGATCGAGAGGGGTGTTGTCTCATGAAATAGGAAAAAGCAATCTACAAAATACACTTATGAGGTTATATTGTGATAATGCAAGTTGCATTCAAATTGCTAAAGGAAAAAGTATACTACCATATAGTAAGCATTTACTTTGCAATTTTTTAAATATTTTCACTAAACTATTAGCACAAATAAAATTTGAGAATAAAAGTCTCAATTACAGGGGTTACAATTGAAGACATGAAGAAAAGAACATGTCACTAGTTTTGTTTATAAGGAGTGTTGCAATGTTTGTGTCTTTATCTTATTTTAAATTATGGATGTTGTGTATTAAGAGTGGTGTTATCTTAGAATCAAACCTAATGTAACTTGAGAAAAATGTTATCATAGAATTAAATATAGGAAAATTTAATTTTAGTTTTGAAGTTGTATTTAGCCATTCCAAATATGACATACTATAGGACACACTCCAAGTTCATATAATAATCATATAATCCAACACACTGCAATGTTTTTTATGCAATAGAGGTTCTCCTATAAATATTTTCTTGAGTTATGCTTTCTCTCGTTAAAGTGGGACTTTTAAATATTCTTCAAATGATGGCTTCACAAACAATTCAAATTTTTAACACCATTAAAATTATTATTTGTTACTTTCAAAATAGAAGTAATAATTGATGAGAATGCTTGAAATACTAAGTACTCTAAAACAATGTCAATTTGAGCGAATGGAGCACATTTGTGAGCAAACTCTAGCAGAGTAGATTTTAAAAAAAATGGATGTTTTCTTTGTTATGACGCCCTAATGAGACTCAAAACAATGGCAAGATTGAGCGGGAGATTTCTAGCACAAAAAATAAAATAGAAGAAGCCAAATCGAAACCTGAGAAAAATGATCTGCACAATCCTAACACCTCTGCTGATGCAATTGTGGAGAAAGAAACCATTGCTACATTTTTTTGAACCAAATGAACTAATGCCCAATGACAAATCAAGTAAAACCTTTGAAATACAACTTCTTGATGATTTCAAGTTGAGGTTTTTTCAAAATGTGAAAATAGAACTATTATTTTATTTTTCTAATGGGGAGTCCCATCTAAAGTTGAATTTTATAAATGGGCTAACCTAAACTGGGAAAATTGGGGATGGGAGATTGGAGCCTTAAGAGGCCTTGGAAAAGGGTATGTCTCATGCATATTTAAGTTAGTGGACAATGCCCAAGTTGTTTTAAAATACAACACTTGGTTTATTTGTTGGAAAATTTGTTATCTGCAAGCTTGGACCTTCAATTTTCATCCCAAAGGTTTGTCTCACTCACATTATCCCATGTGGGTCGAGCTTCCATTCCTTAATTTGGATTTTAGACCATTTCTAAAGGATATTGCAGCTCAATTAGTGAGAGTAATTAGGTGCAAAAATAAGTCTGATAAATTTTCAACCCTAAGAGTTCATCCTAGGGCTTGTGTAGAGGTAGATCTAAATAAATCATTTTTAGAAAACATTAAATTTATCAACTGAGACTTTGAATTAGATCAACCATTAGTATATCTAAACATGAAAAATGTATGTTTTTATTGTAAAAAAGGTCACTTGGTTCATGAATGTCCTATTAGGAGAAATAAGTCAACTCAGCCTCTCTCCAATTATGTCCCATCCAACAACTACTTGTCTTCTCCCAATCATACTCATTTTCCTTCTATTGATCACCCCTCTTCTTTCTCGTTACTTTCCAGCAATAATTCACCTATTTCCTCTTCTACCCTTAACACTCTTTTTGAAGCTCATGAGGATTTTCCCCCCTCTTTTAAGGATGTGATCATGTTGGATGGTTGGAGATTGGTTAGGAAGAGGAAAGAGCCACAAGTCTCTCCCCATCTTTAACCTTCCCCTTCCTCTCTTAATGCTCGAGGTTCCTCTTCTCCTCCCCATCACTCTTCTCCTCAACCACGTTCTTGTGATTTGACTCCCCCTTCCTCTTTCTCTCCCCATCAATCCAAATCTCCTTCCACCTCTAAAGACCATCAGGCCAAGGATTTCAAATTGAATCTTGAAAATAGTTTCAACATACTGTCCCAAGAAGATGACTCTTCTCACTCCCATCATGAATGATAAAATCCTCTCTTGGAATGTATGAGGGATTTATCTCCTTCCTCACAAGTATAAAGTGAATGATATGGTTATGAAATGAAAGCTACATGTGCTTTTCCACCAAGAAGTTAAAATCAGTAGTATTAAGCTTGAGGCTTCATTATGCAATGTTTGGAGAGATGCTAGTTTTTTTCATACATCCCATAATGATGGAAGAGGTGAGACAGTCATTAGATTTTCTCCATGGGTTGTTAAATATTTCATTAGTAAAGGTGAGGACCCTTATCACGGTTGTGTTTGGGCTCTCACCTTTATTAATGGTCAACTCATTAGTTTTTGTTTAATTTATGCTCTGAATCTTGCTAAAGATCAAATTGAACTATGGAATTGGATGTCTAATAACCTCCCTAATGTTGATTAGATTTTAGAGGGAGGTTTCAATATGGTTGAACATTCTCATGACTATAGCTGGTCCATGTAAGGAAGCTAAGGTAGTAGAATAACATCCTACACTAATCTTGAGAGGAGGATAATGCAAAAATGTACAAATATTTTAACAGTTACATAAACTTAAATAGAAATAAACATAAATATCATGCATACCACAACATAGTGATTTACGTGGGGAAAACCCTTTTGAGAGAAAAATCCCACACTCCAAATTCTGACTAATATATTATTCATAAATCATGAAGATTACAATATACTTGTAGAGAAAGCTTCTCATAGGAGTATCACCAACCAAAGATCTAGACACAACACGGTCGCTATTAGACTCTTAGAATACATCACAATGCATAGTCATAATACAACACTCTCATAAAATAGGTTGCCTTCTAGGGCTTGATTCAAGCCAATAGAATATTGACTGCCAGATCTAAGACCTAATGATGAATGGTCCAAATTTATAATAATAAAATTTATATAAAATTTGGCTTTCAGGGGTGTTGCCCTTGAACCCCCATTGAGTCATGTGGCTCCTAGACCCTCTATCGAGGGGATGATCCCCCCAGACCCCTTGTAGGGGTTCCTTCCACCCCCCCTCACATCCCCCCACACTTACATGTCAATAACACCTAATGCAATTGTAAGGTTGAGACACATTTCCCCAATAGTCCAAATAGTTTATTCTCAACTCTAAAGAATTTGATAGTTGGTTATTTTTTTGAAAATCCTTGGGACTTACAGATCCTATTCATGAAAAAATTACTAGTCAATCAAAAAATTGGATTATCTAGTCTAATTGTAAAATGGGAGAGGACAAGAAGTTGAGTAGGTTGGATAGATTTTATTTATCCCCTATCTTACCTCTAGTCCAACATTCAATGGGATTGTGTGTTCAAGTGGACTTTTTTGCTACTCTGTTTGATCATTATCCCATAATTTGTAACATAAGTTTGTCTCAAACACCAAATATTGACCACTTCCTTCCCTTCAAACTAAATGTTTCTCATTTAAAGAATCTTGCTTGTTTAGCTACTCTTGTGGGGATTTGGAATTCCTTTCCTATACTAGATGAAAGGGAGTCTTAGATTTATTGGTGGTGTGTTGCCATTACCTAGTGCACTAACTTCTTACATTCATTTGGCAAAAAAATTGGCTTGGAAACACAAATGTAAGGAAAAATACCTCCAAGGAAAACTTGTTCGTGCGAGAAAACTCCTTAATGATGATCCTATAAATATTAGAATTCAAACTTCTATTACTACTATAGAAGCTCAATTGCATGAAATTGACAATTACAAAGGATAAGGGGCCATAATCAAATCTAGAGTTCATTGGATAAAAGAAGGAAATAAAGGCACTAAATATTTTTTTAATGATTTCAAATAGAAACATAAAAAGGAAAAAATCGACACGATAAGGGATGAATTCAATGTTATTCAATCTAACCCTTCTGATATATGCAATTTTTTAAAACAATTTTATGAAAATATTTTCAAAGATGATCAATGGTAGGATATCTAACAAACCTTGGAGGATATGGTTAAAATTTATATTCCTAAAATAATAGACTCTGACTATATAGTCAGTATTTAGATATAATTTTTTCATTGGAGGAGCTAGAAAAGGCTCTTTTCTCTATGGCCCCTTACAAAAGTCCAAGCAGTGGTGGGCTTCCTATGGAATTTTACCAAGCTATGTGGCAGCACATTAAGGATGATTTTTATTGTTTGTACTTGGAGGCTATTAAAAATGGATTATTGGGCCCTATCATTAATGGCAGTATAATCAAAATTCTTCCTAAAGGGGAAACAAAAGACTCCATTTCTATTCCAGGCATCCTGTCATCTTACTCAACACTTCATACAAAATTATAGCAAAAGCCTTGTCCATTAGGATCAAACCGGTGGTGCAAGGAATTGTTAGAGCTAAACAAACATGTTTATTGTTGGAATATTTATTCTTGATATTAATCTTATATTAGCATGGGAGACTTGTGAATTAGCTCAACAAATTGGTTAAAATGCTATTTTGATTAAACTCAATTTTGATAAAGCTTATGATAGAATTTGATGAAGTTTTTTTCTTAAAATGCTTGAATGGTTGGGTTTTGGCCCTAAAATTTGAGCTCATGTTCAAATGTTGTTTTGAGATGCTAATGCTCAAATTATTATCAATAATGTGATAACAAACCCATTTTATTTACAAAGATTTATTCGGAAAGGTTGTCCCTTAGCCCCTTACTTGTATATCCTTGTTGCCTAAGCCTTATGTTTGAACATAAGTATTGAATTTTTCATATGCCCCTTTAGTTCCAAACCTTTCTATTTTTCATGTTATTTCCTTTGTCAGTCAATGGTAATTTTTCACAACCTTGTTATTTTGCAATCTTGTACTCACAACTTATCTTTTCACCAACTTGTCTTTCATTTTTGAACTCGTTTCTTTTTGGAATTGGTCTTTCAACCAATTATCAATACAATTTTGGCTACTGCTCATGTTTTATAACTTGCTTGTCTTATGAAGAAGTCTCTTTCCAAAAGGATATTTTTGAAATAAAGCAATATTTTCATAGTTGTGAGAAATTTTGTTGGAACTGATGTTTCTTTTCTAACTAGTCATGTTTTTGATGAAGGGTTGAGAACATCATCTAAAGTATACTAAGAGGAGGCATGCAAATAGAAGAAGGATGGTCACATCAGGTTTGACTGAAGCTTCATAAATTCATTGACTCCCAACAAGTTATTCGAAAGTGGTTCAAATATTTGAATTTGTCAGACGTATCAAGGCTATCTGACATTAGCACCAAGTGGCATATGTTTCAGGCTTTAAATGTTGTTAGAACTAAAATGTAAAAAATAAATGTTCGATTGTGTAGAATTAAGATTTCATTTGGGACATAATCACTCTTTTTGGGAAGTGTAATTATAGAAACTAGAGAAGACAAATACACAGTCAACACTCAAAGAAGTGGCTCGAGCTAGAGTGAGTGGTGTATTACCAGGTTAGTGGCACTCTTGAATCTTTCCCTAATAATTGGAGATTAATTTTCCCGCAAAGGTATCATTATTGAATTCTCTTTTAAGGTGAATATTTGGGAAAAATGAGATATAAATCTGGGGTATGAGCATTTGGCTAGATTAGACAGTTCTCTACTTGAAATAGAGGATATGAGGTTAGGGCATGTAAATTTGGTTATTTTGGGGGGAGAATTTGTATACCAGAAAGGGAACCTATTAATTAGAGGGTAGTAGAAAGTGCCCTTTTATAGTTTGTTGTATTTCCAGTAGCAATAAAATGCATGAAGCTCATGTTGGAATGTATATCCTGCTATAATCCTAAAACACATGAAATTTGTACTGAAGATAACAACTTGTTGGTAACTTTGGATAGAGCCACTATTAGTGGATACTTTAGGCTACCAAAAAGGAAGGTATAATCTGATTTCAAATTTTTCCCTATCTTAGTGTCACTTCTCAAAAAAGAAGGGGTATTATTAGAATTATATCACAAAGGAATGGTTTGACCCTCCAAAGAAAGGGAAATCACAACTCCCCAAGAAAATGCATAAATCTCATTTTAGGGAAGAAATTTTAGATATTATTGTACTATTGCATAGGGTTAAAGGGAGCATGAATGCTCATGAATTTGAAGAATGGATGTATTTCTTCCTCTAGGTTATATGTGTCGGCCAACAATATTTGGACTGGGCCACTATAATTAGTGATCAATTGGATGACATGGTAAGGAGTTATGTTGTTAATAGATCATTTTACATTTATTCCTATTTATTCTATGTCTTAGCTTGCACATGGCCTCAGATTGGTTTAAACCTTGTAGAGGATTACAATGAGAAAATTCAAATACATGATTATTACCTTGATTTACATCTTGAAAAGAGATAAGAATTTCTCAAATGTGAATGATGTTTTTAGCATGAGATTGATTAGGGAGCTATAGGGTGATCTTGGTTAGAGAGTGTCTCCTAGGGCTTTCCAATTAGTTAGTAAGTATGGCAGCCTTTTCATCTGGTTTTAGAAATTTACCTATCTAAGGGTTGGAAGATTTGATGATTTCCCTCTTAAGTTGTCTAGATATGTGGAAGAATAAACACAAGGAAATAGGGTTCCACCTTTTGAGATATGGAACTAGGGTTTTAGGACCTTCTATTTCACTCTAGTTCATTCAAGGAAACCTTAGAGATCTCAACCTAATGATCCAATTAGGTTAAGAGATCGCTACAAGGTCTCCTTGGGTGTGATTAATAAAGGGGGTTCACCACTAATTAAGTGCTTAGAAAGAAAGAGATGAAAGTACTATGCAAATATAACTAAATGACCTAGAAAATGAAACTTGAATTCAGATAACTAAACAACAAGATACAAAAAGGTACCTAGAAGAAATATGTGGTCAAAACAAGCTCTAAAACCCTAAAATTATGTTGTTTGAAGCTCTTTGGGACTCATACGCTAGATCGAGTGATTTAGTCCTAGTCTAGGGTTTTTGGGTAGGAACTGGAATCTCTCAATAACTAATCTGGATCTTCTAAAAACTGGAAAAAGTGTTGTATTGGGACTCATATTCCCAAGGTGGCGATTTAGTCCCAGTGTTAGGGTTTGGCTGAAAACTGGGTATCCTCTAGTGGTCTATTGTAGCTTCTCTCCTACTAGATCTCTAAATCTGAAAGCATTAATTCGGGCTTGTAGGTGAATTTCTATGAAGATGACAACTTCTTGACAACTTGAAAACTTTCCTCAATCTTGCAACTTTGTCTTCAAAGGATCTTTAAGCCTCAAAACACCTAGATCTACAATCACACATGTAGAGAGAGAAAAGAAATGTTATTTTTTTAGTGGATAGGGGTTTTCCTTAGTCAAACCCCGTTTTGGTAATCAAACCTTGATGATAAATGAAACATGAAACATAAGATGAAATAATAGAGCCTTGTTTGAAACCTTGTAGATCTACAAACAAGCATGAAGTAGCCTCAATGGATGTAGATCTTGATCATGATTCTTGATGAAAGATAATTCCTTTGAATACGTGAATTGATCTTGAACAATACATCACAACATTAGCTCAAAACCACATGCATGATGCATCAAGCCTTTGACATGATAATGGATCTTGTTTGCTGCAATAATCTTCTAGAAATCTACCCTTGAATGGCTTCTTGAATGCTCTACCATGCTCTTGTGAAGTACTCTTGATTTCTTATGAAATTATAGGATGAAACTATGTAAAATAACCTTGAATATATACTTGTTTATGCTAAATTTCTCAAAATTACAACACTACAAGATGACATCAAATCTAGGACAATAAAATCTCACCAATAATTGAATTCAAAATAGGTCTTGGTTAAAGTGGGACTCATACGCCAATTGTGGCGTATGAGTCCCAGTAGCTAAAACCCAAGACACATATTTCTAGGAGTGCCTTGTTTAATGTACAATTTGAAATTAGGTCCCAAGACCTCGGTGAGACTCATATTCCCAAGGTTGCGTATGAGTACCAGATCACCAGATTTGGAACACATGACCCAAAACATTGAATTATGATTGGCTATTTGATAATTGTCTAGATTATCCTTCAAAAAATGCATTTAACAAGGCTTGTGGATGCAAAACAAGATCAAATAAGGTACAAATAATCCCAATAATTAATAAATCCCTATATTAGTGTGAAAGTGTAAAGATACACTTTACAACACCCTAAATAAGGAAAAATTAGGTCCATTTAGTTTAAAAGGGCTCTAAACTCAATGTGAATGTGTAAAACCCATTACAACATTAAATCAAGGCAAGATTAGGCTCATTTTAATATTAGTTATTCCCAAATTAGGTGTGAAAAAGGGATAATTTTTCCTACACTACAAAGAAAAAATTATCCTAATAGAAGTCTATCGCCAAGTTGCAGAGGTGAACAAAAGGTGCACAAATAGTATGAAATTTGGGATTCCATTTCTAATTGGTTTGGGGTATTACAAACGCAAGTCTTAGTCTAATGCTCTTAATCTAAAAATAGATATTGCAAATTTCTTCCTCAATACATATGAGAGAAGGTTCCCATTTGACATCAAGAATTTTGTAAGGAACCACCTTTACCTCAGTCCTAGTAATTGCCATATCCCACAACTTGAAGAATTCTGGGTAGATTGTGTAGATGATAGAGAGGTAAGAAAAAGAGATTGGATGAGGCTCTCCTTAGCACAAATATTTAACTTTAAGTTGGGGTGGAATATAAGGGGAGTGTAGGATGATGAATCTAATTTGATTGAACCAACCTACATCAATTGGGTACAAACACAACCTAGGTTATCCATTGATTAAAATAATGAAGAGTCTAAAGATATCCATGTTAGAACTTAAATAGTCCTGAGAAGGACATAGGTATGGTTAGCTAGGAAGAAGGGGGAAACTACCAAAGCCCCACCAAAAGAGAAAATAGGAGCTTGGGGATAAGCAACTACTAGTCATACAAGCACAATTCCTTCTGCACCAACACCACCAACACAAACCATGTCCTTGCTGAGCAATATTAGAAATGGAGATGATCCTCTCGAGAAAGATAAGGGTCCTAAGAAGACGTGTGGTGGAGGTCCTCTCCTTGATGTAATAATTGAAGAACAATTAGATGATGAAGTTGGACAATAGTCAGAGGAAGGTGATCAAGGGAATGAAGCTAATAGAGAAGTTTTGGAAACTCATATCTAGTAGCCTAATCTATCTCAAGGTAGGTGAGAAGGAGATATAAAAAAAGGTAAGGCTCCAATATCCTCTCCTTCAAGTACACATAATGCAATGAGAACTCCTCTTCTCAATGGATCTCTTCATTTCTCAACACCTGGAACTTCTCAAAGCCCTGAAGCCCCCCATCTACACCATCTTGGTTGGAGAGTTCCCTCTCCAGGAAGAGAAAAACAATTTCTATTGATTTTCTAGAGAAAGATGTAGTAGGGAAACTATTACAAAGAAATCCAAAGGTAGAGAAATTAAAAAATACATCTAGGCTAATGGAAGATTAAACCTCTAGATGTTTGATTATGGAAGCTTCTCAGCCTTCTATGCAAAGGGATCCTAGTCAGGATATGATATCATATTACAATGTGAACAAAGTGGACTTAGGTCCACCTAGTAGGGATGGAGACATTCACAATTTTCAAGTCATGGCTTCAAGGTTGGTGGAGAGGATAGAAAAGTATAAACAAGACAAAGATGGAGACATTCACAATTTGAAGAAAAGTTGATAGAATGATTTGATAGTACGAGTTTCCAAGTTCCAACTCATCTCTATGCAGAGTTGTTTTTTAGCAAGATTTTGCATTGCCTCTATGTATTCCTTCATTTGAAAATCAATAAAAAACTCAAATTCAGTAATGTGTTCAATTATTTGTATTACTTATTTTCTCAATTGAAGAAAAAATTTGGTTTCAATTACTAGATACACATTAAATGATTGTTGATGTTCATTGTTGTATATGCTTGTTAATATGTTATTAAGCATTGAGTTGAGAGATGAATCACTAAGTACTTGTTTAACAAAATTAAAATATCAAATTATTAATAATAAGTTAATTTATTCAATCTAATTCATAATTTCATGAAATACATATAAATTATTATCAACTACAGTTTCAATTATAAAACACAGTATAAAATTTAAATACTTAGAAACTATTAAATCCTTGGATAATAGTTAAAATTCAAAATCTAGATTCTACATTTGAAATTTGAAACAATGGAAAATAGTAGTATGTTAATTTATTCAATATGATTCATAAATTCATGAAATACAATATAAAATATCATCAATGATGGTTTGGAATAGGATTCATGAAACCCTTGTGTTCTTATTATATTTTACTATTGACTAGTTATCTGAGTTGCCTTTTGATTAAGTTGTGTTGTTATGTCGCGACCCTATGTGTTTACCAACCCCCACATACCCTATTACCTAATAGGTCTGGTTATTATGGAATTTTATTTTATGGTCCTGCATTAAAAATAAATTTTAGCACATGTGGTATTATGGTCATCTCAGTTTCTCTTATAAAAGTGGTCCCTACCTCTTTCCGTGCTTCCACATTAGGATTTTTGTTGAAGAGAAAAAGGCTTGCAGAATTGCGGAAGGTGCATGTAAGTGTCACAGGTAGTGACTAATTTTAGGGCATGAGACAAATTCTAGAGAGTGTTGTGTATAGGATCCATAGAATGTTGGCGCATGGAAGAAGATTAAAGGATTCCACAAGTCTGTGGACCCATAGCGACATGTCCTTTTCTTGGTTGCGGAATCATAGAAGGACATTGTGTGATGATATTCTCATATGGGACATGGGAGAATCCTATTGGAGAGGGGATGGATGCACCCTTTTCAAGAAAATCAAGGCTCCACAGAATATTGGCATGTGGCAAAAGATTAAAATATTCTACAAGTCTGTAGGCCCATACCAACATTTCCTTTTTTTGGTTCAGGAATCGTAGAAGGAAATTTTGTGACGATATTCTCATGTGGGACATGGGAGAATCCTATTGGAGAGAAGGGACGGTTGTGTCATTTTCAAGAAACTCAAGTCTCCATGGAATGTTGGCACGTGGTAGAAGATTAAAGAATTTCACAAGTTTGCAGGCCCATAGTGGCATGTCCTTTTCTTGGTTGTGAAACCATGGAAGGACACTGTGTGAGGATATTATCATGTGGGACATAGGAGAATATTATTGGAGAGAGGGGATGGATGTATCCTTTTTTAAGAAAATAAATGCTCCACAAAATGTTGACATGTGGTGGAAGATTAAAGGATTTTACGGTCCCATAGCAGCATGTCCTTTTTTTGGTTGTGGAACCATAGGAAATAGTGTGATGATATTCTCATGTGGGATGTGGGAGAATCCTATTGGAGAGAGGGGAAGGTTGTGTCCTTTTCAAGAAAATCAAGGCTTTACTCATCATTGAGATTTGTACATCCCTTCCAAATGGATGACCCTCATTCAAAATCGATAAATGAGTAGATGAATGAACTGCCCTCATGCAAACAAGAAGTAATGGTAGATGTGATGGATGATGACTCATCTTTTTAGTTAATTTCCTTCATAAGTTTTTAGTTTTTTTTTGGTCTAACATAGTAGTAAAATCCACAAAGGTGTGCACGTTCCACATCAACTTGTGCTCTAAAAAATTAAAAAACATGTATGTCCTTCTTGGAAAAATTCACCATTTTTAAAGTCTTGAAGCTCATAATGAAGTGACAAGTCTACAAAATCTATTGTGTAAGATTGTAAAGTCCCAACAAGATACTATATAAATCTATTTTAAAATCATTCTGGAATTATGAGTTAGTCAAACATCCAACCCTCTGGCTCTACATCTTAAAGACCCTTTGAGGAGGATATTATGGCCTAATTGTTAGGTTCCTCGAAACAACCTGTGCATAGCCTCGACCCTAATGTAGTAGAGGGGATGGTAGGAATATCAAGAAATTGTAGAGATGTTGAGTTGAGGAACTAGGATGACATAGTCACTAAGTGGGAATTGTTTGTACACTGGAATGGAAAAATAAACCACCATTCCCCTATCTCCAATGCATGGACCTATGATTTTGGGAAGGTGATTATTCCTAATGTCTTTATAAATGTGGAACTCATCGGATGCCTTGCTTTTCGATATGATGAAAATATCAAAGTAACTAGGAAATTGGATGGAAGTGTCCTAATAGATATAACAAGGGAGTTTATTTCTGAGGTTTTTTTACTCAATGTAGTTGCAAGTAAAGTTATAAATGTTGTTTCTTTCAGGAAAAAATACCGACAAGATAGAATTAGCTTCAAAGTGAAATGGATCCCTAGGTTTAGACAAAAATGGTTCAAAGGAAAGTCATTAAGAATCCTTGATAATGAACATGAGCCTTTTGATGTCAAGTATTTTGAATACTATTTCAAAAGAACATATTAGGCATTATGACAAGTGTTGGGAGAAGATGCGGACTCAAAAATGGAGATACATCTTATGTATATGGTTGTTGATATACAACATCCTTTTGTCAATAGTGACTTTGACTATGCTAGCTTTTTAGCTGAGGCTATTCACAATCAACTAGTGGACATTAAGAGAAGGAAAAGTGGTAAGGAGACGAAGGTGAATTTTAAGTGGTATTCTCTCCTTTTCCATATGCTTTTGTACAAAGGGAAAGATTATTTTAGCAAAGTTTTACAACTGAACATGAAAGATAAAGAGGGGAACAATCTCCCAATGCAATGTTGGACCTATATTTGGGACAAACATTGTAGTGAGTCCAACTATGTTACTTTTGAGAATTGATTTGTAAGAGAAGTCACGGAAAGGTTGGGTCTACTTGGAATCATATTGTAGAAGGAAATTTTTTATTTCCTTAGGCACAAAGATAGGAGGCCAGAGTTAGGAGTATGCGATAACTAGGGATATTACTACCTCAATGATAGGTTGGTTGTTATTAGAATGTATGGGTGCCCTATAATCCCCTACCCATATATGTGTCACCTAGGTTGGAATTCATGGAAATTTATGGCAATTGAATGAGACTAATTAGTTTCATTTAAGGAAACAAAGGAAAGGGTCTTTTTTCCCTTATGTTACTGCCTTTTTAGATTTCACTTTTACCAAAGATGGGTTAGATAGGGTGAAAGAAATGCTTGGGGAATACAAGTTATTTCTATTACTCCTTGAATGGGACATTACTTTTGCAATTGTCTTTGATACTATTAGGAAACAAGAAGGAGAAGTTTTCTCCACAAAAGAGGAAGCAAAGATAGCATTGTTAGGATCAAGGTTCAACTCACACTGGGAATCCATTGCAATTTGGGCTCTTGCTCCAACTACAAATAATCCTATTATTGCTAAAGCACCAAAGGATATCAAAGGGAGCTTGATTGTAAAGAGGGTGTATGACAGCTCTGCCCCTAAAGCTATTGCATTAGTAGTAGATGTTGCCAAGTTTAATGAAGCTATTGTTTGAAGTTGGAAGATAGACTTAATACATCGTTGAAGGAACATAATGATCTCATGGAATCTTACAACCAACAATAGGTATTATTGTCTCAAAAAACATCCCTTCTTGCAAGTATGCAAGAAATGGGCTCCTCTTCTATAGTTCCCCCTACCCATGTGATGATTGAAAATGAATAGTTTAAAAAAAAGATTCAAATTCTGAAAGAGGACTTGAAGAATGCTCAACAGTCTCAAGAAAAGGAGAATATGCATATTGCAATGTGCATCTTGGAGAAAAAAATGTCTAAAATCTTAAGAAGGCTAGAAGATACCCATGTGTCATTTCTGAATTTGAGAGATGCCATTATCAAAATAAGTGGGGATCAAGAGCAGCTCAAATGTATATTTGAAATATATAATCCTAGATTTACATCTTTAGAAGGTATGTATAGGGTATCTGCAAACACATTTGATACCCCACCTAGTATCCATCTTAATTTTGATATTGTGAAGCTGGCACAAAATCATAAAGGGTATGTGGAAAGTATAATTGAAGTTGTATGAGCAAAAATGAACTCTTTCATAAATGTTGACAAAAGGGTTGTACACTGCCTATTAGAAGATAATGGGGAGTTGAATACCCTAGATAATTGGAAGGATAGTTTCAATATTTTAATCCTCACACTCCTCCCTCCGACTTGCAAAGATGACAAAGTTGATTTAAATCAGCTTAATTCTTATTCAAACAAGATGGTCAATACATAACAATTGATTGAATTTTTTTGTAGAGAAGTTAGTGCTTTACTTGATGTCAAGTATCATCAAAATTTGAAGAATGTGGAAAAACTCTTAGCTCATGACTGGCCTTCTGAGGATATATTTAAGGCATGGAATGAAAAGCATAATTTTTTACCTAGCCTATGAGTGGATCCATGTTTTTATTCCTATGCCTCCTGTATGAGATTTTGGTTATTAGAAAAGGTCTTGGATGAGGTTATTTGCTTGTTTCTTCCTTTATGTTATAAGAGGGAATCTCAAGCCTCATTCAAAAGGTTCTAATTTTTTGATCTTTCATCAAGATGTAAGCTCATTTTGTATAGTTTAAGCTATTTGATAGTTCACAAATATGAAATGTTGTAATTTTGCTCTGTAATAACAACACATGACTCAAATACTCAATGCATTTCTTTAATTTTGAATATTGACCTATTTTTCTCTCCAGTATTGTATTCAAGGTAAATGCAAGAAGATGAGTCCATGAAATGTGGAATTTTTACCAGAAAAAACTTGAAATCAGCTTCAAGAAAAGAGATCCTTTTTAATGCGGGATCCCGTTTAGGTTCAGATCCAAGAAAAGGATCCCAATTTATAAAAGCGAGATCTGTTTCTTAAATAGATCTTGTTTTTAACGGCCAGTTAATAAAACAAGCCATTAAAAAATAATATCTCGTTTAAAATGAGTTAAAAGGGAATCCAGTTTTAATGGCATGTTTAATGGCCCGTTTATAAAAAATAAATATAAAGTAACAAAATTCCATTTTCAAAATGAGATCCTATTTCATTTAAGTATAATTTTTTTATTATTTTATGAATTGAGATCCCGCTTTAGAACGAGATCCTGTTTTTAAAAATCTTAATTTTTGTCAAGTTTTTGCTTTGTTTTTCAATTCGAAAAAAGTCTTAAGGACCCAAACCTAAGCTTTGGACCTAGTTTGACCTACAACTTGAAGGTCATGTCAATGTCACAAGAAAATAGTGACTTTGGACATATGACTGAAGACCTTTTTTGCAATTTTTTTGATGAAATTAAAACCCATTATAGATGAGATAGTGTAGATTCCAAATGTCATTTTTTTATAATTGGATTATTTTTTCCTATTTTCAATTAATTTATGATGAAACTAGTCCATAAACTTGAAATATAAGGTTTTAGTATTTTTAAAAACTTTTTATTAAAATATTTTTTGTAAAAATGAATTGGTAAAATGTATTGGACAATTCTTTTCAATTTGAAAAAAATTCAGAAAATGATAAGTTTAGGTCATCCTATGCGTTGATGTAAGCGACAATTTTTAAAACAACAAATATGGCCAATAAAATTAACAAAAGAGATATTCAATAAATTATAAAAATATTGAAAACGTACTTTAGTGAGTTACAAATCTTTTCCCAAAAGGATTTAGAAAAATATGATTATTTAGGTCAAGCTATGGATGATGTACACGTGCATGGTATGGTAAAAAAAGGGTGACTTTTAAAAAGTAGTTTTTAGAAACACCTATTGAAAATCAATTTCTATCATTTGGGTATTGAAATAAATTACATATTTAGAAACTAGACTCTGAGTACTACATTTTATGATTAGTGAATTTTTTAAGATTCCATCTCTAAGTGCTTCAAATTTTAAGGTCAAATGTAACAAATTCTAAAAATCAAGGAAAACACTTCCACTTTTTGGCCAAAAAGTGGACTCAACTTCTTGCACACACCCTTCACTATCTTTTGACTCAAAATAATCTAGGGTTATTTATAAGTTTCCATATCACATCATGTGTTATGGATGTTGAATTGTTAGCTTCTATTCAAGGAATGGATTAATATTTATTTTAGTTATTCATCAAAGATTGTGTGAATGAAATAAGAATTTATAAGTAGTGTGATAAGTGTTGTTCTTTGCTTGGTTTCTCATTGTAAGGCGGTGAGGTAATAAGAAGCCATGAGTTGGTATTTTGTAGGAGTGTATTTTGTTTTCTAACTCTAATGCAGATAAGGAACTAATCAAAATAATTCATAAAGTTTGAATATTGATGCATAATCACATCAAATCAAAAATCAAAATTTTACTTTATTACAAATTTTATGTTTTATGCACAAATCCACGCTAGCAAGGAAATATTAAGCATTGAGTTGAATGATGAATCACTGAGTACATATTAAACTTATCAATATGACACAATTAAAATATGAAATTATTAATAATATAATAATGTATTCAATCTGATTCATAATTTCATGGAATATAATATAAAATATCATCTACAGTTTGGAATATGATTCATGAAGTGCATTATAAATACCTACAAAATGTTAATTCACTTCCATTTTCTAAATCAAGTCTTGGTCCTCACTTTGACGATGATATTGAGATTCATATTGACTATGAGTTTGGTCTTCATTTTCTTCACCCTGTGTACATCTGCTTAATTGCATATGAAGATCAACATTCATTGTGTCACTGTCATTTGTGTCACTACCACCAAGGTTTGAGTGTTTAACAACCCTCTTCTTTCACATATGGACCTCCAGATTGTGAGTGCCTTTTCAAAAGGAAAACTTTGGGCATTGTACCTAGTTGCAAACACCCTCAAGCAATTTTTCTAATTCTTGTCTAGTTTGTTTCTTATATTTGATTTCAAAAAACCCAATGCACTGGAAACTCTCTCATCCTCCACCAACCCCAATATCATTGTTTGACATAAATCAGCAAGTTTGAAATATTCTGATAATGATTCATACAATATTAAACTCTGACCTAAGGTTGTCCAAACCCTTGTTATTGATCTTGCTTCCATGGGATTCTCCATGGACTCATCATACTTACTATAAGATGCTTAGCTTGTTCTCTAAGCTTAATTTCATTTACAATTCATCCTATTTTATGTCCATTGTATTCTGTACTTTTCAAAAAGTGTTCGGCCAAGGTAATTACTTTTTTATGAAATTTTTTGGGCTTGCTTAGTTGCCTAGAGTCCAAAATTGAGGATACACAATAGACATGGCTTCAATTATTTCTTCTCAAGGGAATCATTCATAAATCTCTAAGGAAAAATATTTTGCCATATCATTTAAATTAACACTAACAGATTTAAGAATGTCGTTAAAAGATTCCTTTGTAATAGGTACTTCTTTGGTAGAGTGTCTGGCCATCATATAATAGTGCATTGGTATCTCAAATCCACGTACAAAGAAACATAGCTTCTCACTTGCATTAAACTATAAATAATTTTTAGGATTATTCAAATTTGTAATTAACTACCAACTTACAAAACTTGGACTTTGAAATGGATAATCTATTAGCTCTAGATATAGATTATCGAGGGTCATGCATGTCATTCTACATAGTTTGGCATATTCATAGATATACATAGTTTTGTCTTGGGATTTCTTCACAATATTGTTCATTTCATCCAACATGGGGAGAGGACCAACTAAAGTTAAGAGTGTCTCTATATCGCTTAACCTTTGTAAGAGGTCGAGAGCTTTATCTACTATGTTTTGATGTTCATACATTACTCCAATCAAGGATTGATAGTCTAAAAAAACTCGTTGTGTTGATCCATGCAAGGAGATCCATCTGGTATCAATATCCTTAAGAAGCTTGTTTCCTCATGTTATTCCCTAAAAAAAATTGAAATTCTACAAAAATTTTGGAACTTCGATTGAAGTATGCATATAGCTTGTGGACTCTATATTTTTAACTTTTGATACTGTAGGAAACTTGCTTACAATTCTAAATGCTAAATTCATTATGCGGGCCATGCAATGAATGCAAGTCATGTATGGTGAACAAGTAGTTTGTAACTTTATGCAAAGATTGCTCCTATTAATTTCCATTACTACAGCTCCATCAGCTCCTACACACACCAACTTTTTGGCAATTTTCAAGTCATCCATAGCTCCAATTTCATTCAAAGATTTCTTAACTAGTTCAAATAGATTTTGTGATGTTAAACTTCCCTTCATTTTATGAACACAGAAAATATGAGGTTGGAAGACATGTTGGTGTACAATATACATATGCATACATACCCAAGAAGTATTATCTACCGTAGTAACTTCATCTAAAGATAATGCAATGAAGTTTGATTCTTTTATTTTATCCTATAAATATTTTTTTTCCACTTCAGCAAGACAACTTTCCTATTCCCATCCAGTGTTTATTGACCAATGTGTGGTAGGAAAGTGAGGAACACCCAAAAAAGATAATAAGTTATTATATTATGGGTAGCCTGTCATAGGATGCCCTCTAAAAAAACTATGAAAAACAACCCTCATATAAATAGTTTTTGCTAGTTGTGTTGCTTCCATTACCTTTCCAAATTGAGCTTCAATTGAACCTCGAAATGTAGCAAGCTTCACCATTCTTTGTGTATGCTCATCATATTCCATGGCATACTTAACATGAGGACATTCTTCCTTTGATTTCTGTCTTACTACTGATTTTTCCTTTCTGTCTATATGATTTGTTTTTCATAAAATTTACCGATATGCTTTTCTATAGTGTCAATATTTAGCTGCAACTTCTTATTATGATGGAAAAAGGTCCCCTTAACTTGGCCTTGATTTAGTGTTGTAATATGCCTAACATATTCACATTAGGTCTTGGGCCCTTGTGAACTAATGGATTTAAATGGTATCTTGCTAAACTATTGTGAAATGTAGCAACACACTTTCACACTTTTCTAAGGTTTTATTAATGAACTAAGCATAAGAAACCTCTTTTCACCACAACAAAATTAGAAATTAGTGCCTAAAATAGCACCATAATTTAGTGCATTTTGAGTTCATGAATTGGACACTTTTGTCGGTGCAAAACTCAGTGCCAAACTAATTTTCACTTTGGCACCAGGTTTAGTGCCAGATTTAGCATTGAATTTTGAAGCTTCCAGTTTGGCTTCCATTTTTGCTTCTTGTGTTGCTTCTAGGTTTGCTTCCAATTTTGCTTCTTGTTTTGCTTCCAAGTTTGCTTCCAGTTTTGCTTCTAGTGTTGCTTCCAGGTTTGCTTCCAGTTTTGCTTCTTGTGTTGCTTCCAGGTTTGCTTCCAATTTTGCTTCTAGTGTTACTTCTACTTTTGCTTCCAGTGTTGCTTCTAGGTTTGCTTCTAGTTTGGCTTTCGATTTTGCTTCCAGTTTGGCTTCCAATTTTTCTTCCATTTTTGCTTCTGGTTTTGCTTCCAATTTTGCTTCCGATATAACTTCACTTCTTGCATCTAGCTTTTCTTCCATTTTTGCATCTTTTGTTGCTTCTAATATGGCATCTATTATTGCATCTTTTTTTTCTTCTAAAATTGCTTTCATTATTACTTCTTTATTTGTTACCTGAATTGCTTCTATTTTTGCTTCCTATATAATGCCAAGTTTTGCTTCCAAGATTGCTTCTAGTTTGCTTCTAAAAATTCTTCTTGTTTTTCTTCCATTTATTAATTTAATATGTTTTATTTCAATTAAATTAGTTAAATATATCATGCCTCTTAAATAACCCATATGATTATAGAGTAAGTAATTTAATTATTTAACTCATATGATTAAATAATAAGACAATTATTATAACATGATCATCATCTATAATTCAAACAAGTGAGTCAAATATCTATAATTTAATTGAATTTGACATCCATCCTGAGCAGTAAATTAAAATCATCATACTTAATAAATATCCATCCAAAAATCATCGACCACTTTTAATATATATAAATTGACAAGTCAATATTGATAAGATCATCATCATATATAACTAAAACAAGTGAAAGTCAAATATGCCAATAGATCAATAACATGTCAAAATGATACATGTCAGCGATTGACATAAGTCAAAATGATACATGTACAAATGATATAAGTAAAAATGATAAATTATGTAACTCAAAATGATACAAGTCAAGATGATACATGTCAAATGATATAAATCAAAATTAATTACATGTCAAATGATACAACTCAATAATATGGTACTACAGGTCATGAGAATGATACATATGATAGTAGTTCCATGAAAAGAGGCATCATAATGATATATCAACAATGATCCATGATGCAGTCTATATGATCATGACTGTCACTGGCTACTACCAACAACTGCCTCATCATCGTCATCATCA
>VDFB02046051.1:0-21568 GCA_007258455.2 Sequoia sempervirens
TGTTAGTTTTAAGATCATATTAGAGCACAGAAATTAATTAAAAAATCAGACACAATAACACAGCAGATACCCTGGGAAAACCCTCCTCTTGAGGGAGAAAAACCCAGCAATAATATATCTCTTATATATTAATTCTCAAGGATGTTTCCTTTACAATGATGGCCGATATGAAGGCCAAAGAGAAAGCACCACACACTGATGCAATTACAGAATCTTAGTGATGCGATCTGCAGATCATAATCTCAGCCTTCTATAAATCTCGATCTGCTCTTGAGATGATTTGCACTTGATATCAATGAATGAATGTATATGAAAAATGGATGATCGAATGGAATGCAACAAGTGGAAATATATATGATGTGAAGGAGGAGGACGTGCCTTTTCATAACAACATGTCAGCCTCATCCAAGAGGCGTGTCTCTAACAAGTAAGAGGTCGGCCTTTTAGAAGATCGTGCCTCCTCTTAAATACAATAAACAAATATTGAATGTCTTCAAAAGTCGCGACTCTTCAAATCATCTCAAGTCAGCCAACAGCAAGGTATAGAATGAAGTGTTCCTTCATCGAATATAATAATCACAATTCAAATAGCCGTTAGGCTAGCATTTGAATTGTCTTCAATCGTGCGGACCTTGAAGAAGCAGCCCAACATTGCTAATAACATCAACAAGTCCAAGAAATGGCTTGTAGCATGTTAAATGAGTCAAAAGTGAATGATTCTTTTTGGAGAGAGGCTGTCCATACTGTTGTTTACATTCAAAATCGTGAGCTGATTAGAGCAAAACATAACGAAGACTCCATATGAATTATGGAAAGGTAAGCCTACTTCAGTTAAATATTTCAAAATTTTTGGAAGTCCATGTTACATTAGAAGGGATGAAGACAATCTAGGGAGGTTTGATCCTAAGGTTGATGAAGGGATTTTCTTAGGATATTCTTCTAAAAGTAAAGCTTATAGATGTTTTAACAAGAGATTACGCAAGAATGTTGAAAGTGCTAATCTAAAGGTTCATGAAGATACTAACATTCAAAACAAGATGCCAGATGATGATGGTAGTTGTCAAAAAGATGAAGAAGAAAGTGTTGTTCAACAAACACCTTCAAATGTTCAACATGGGACAGAAGATCTGACTTCTGGAAATACATCTTCAAGTGTTCAGCATGGGACAGCAGATGTAACTTCAGAAAATACACCTATAAATGATCAAATTGAGAACACATCAAAGACTTTTTTGAAGACTACTTCAAAGTTTGTTCAAAGAAATCATCCTATTGATCGGATTTTACAAGAGGAAAGACCAAGAACCACAAGAAGAGTTGTTAACTATTCTGAAGATTAAGATGTCTCTTTGATGCCCAAGATTGAGCCTAAGAGTTTTGAGGAAGTAGCTGAAGATAAACATTGGGTGGCAGCCATGGAAGAAGAGCTTGATCAAATTCAGAAAAGTGAAACTTGGGAACTTGTCCCTGGGCCAAAAGATAAGAACGTGATTGGCACAAAGTGAGTGTTTAGGAACAAGTTGAATGAAGATGGTCAAGTGGTGAGGAACAAAGCAAGGCGTGTATGCAAAGTGTAATGTCCCCATTTTTGGCAAGCATCAGAGTCGTAAGAGTTAGCCTATTATGCGACCCTCGTAGGCTGATGGATGGTATAGAGGGTCTAGTTGGAGTTGGCTCAGCTTCAGATTGGCAGTTCTTGATCAGTTGGCTTTCGTTCGGGCTCATTCGGACGCTTTTTGCAGAAGTTGCTATTTTTAGCAGTTCTTGGCAGTCAGCGTGGGACCCCTGCTATTTTTAGCAGTAGGGATTTGGCAGCGTTCAGAATCACTTCCTCAGTCGACAGCTTCAGACGGATTGGGCATCGGATAAATAATGAGAGAGATATTAATATTTAATTAAATTAATTAAATATTAATTACTGGAGCATTATAATATAAAGTTATAATATTTCATTATAACTTAAGTGATTTTTGCTAAAGGGGTCGCCCATCATTGAAGGGGCCACTTTTAATTATATTTTATAATTAAAAGTGCTTTTAAACTATTGAAAAATTAAAAAAGTTCGAATTTATTTAAATAAAACCTATTGAGAAAATTGAACTCTTGAGGAGATATAAGGGTTTCATTGGGATTTGAGCTCATTATGTTATGAAATTGATTTTTGATCAAGTCTTCTTCTGGAGAGAAAAGAGGTTTCAGTTGTCTACAGGCATTGGAGAACGAGCCATCTTCAGTGTTGCAGTTCAGAGGCATGAAATATCAGCTGATCTATTGCATTCAGAGGGATATCTTCATTCAGAAGTTATCGCAGAACGTTCACAGAGTTTTCTTTCAGCTTGCTGCAATAATCAGGTTTTCATCAAAATACCGTTGCCTTTTTAGTTGCATGTTATCGGATCTTATTTGTAATCATTTCAGAAGATTAATATAATAGTCTGGCATCAGTATTCGAATAGATTATGTTGTTTCCAGAGCTGTATTATTTCATTTAAATTTACATGCAATTTCTTTCAAAATCGCACTTCAATGGTTTATTCAATAAAAACGTTCAAAAATTAGCAAACCAGACAGTTACAGAAAAACAGGGAGAACAGGGGTTTTCACAGTGGTATCAGAGCGGTTTCCTGCCATCCTGTGTGGGAAGGGTTCAGAATATAGGGTCTGTTGAAAATTCAGAGATTACAAAATTTATTAATGCATATCGATTAAATTGTGGGGGCTGGAATGGGATAAGTATCGGCTACAGGATAAAGGATTTCTGCACATAAAGACGAAGGAATAAGCTTTAATAAGGACAAATCGCATCTGTTCAAATTTTTATTAGCGGCATTCCTTTGGAAATCGCACTCTTACATGTGTAGATCGCTTCTATAGAAGGAAGCCGTCCAAGGTGAAATTCATCGAAGGAGGTGAGTATTGTTTCTGGAGTTATCTGAGGGGGACGTGGCAAGCACAACAGGACAAAATCTTGGATTGTCTTGCAGATAATACAGAAAGTCGAATTTGGAAGAAACGACTTCAACTTTAAAGCTGCCGCTAAAAGACAAGGTGGTCGATAAAAAAAAAAAAATAAAAAAATTTCTTTGAGCTGCTTCAGATAGAGACAAAATAACTCATGTATTCTGGGCTTCAAAGTCGTTGAGGGAGATATCCGTGTCATCTCATGGAAGTCGCCTTAAGCCTAGAAACTGACAGGTGAGTAAAAGAATTAAGAGTCGGGCCTTGGAAATTACACCAATAGCATTCGTGGTAACTAGCGAATGAAATCTTGAAGGACCGCCTTATTGAAGTTGACATATTATTTGAGGAGTCTGTGTATTGCATTATAACATCACAGAAAATTGTTTTAATTTGGAAAATTATGAGAATCATTTCCAGGTATTGAAGATATCGCTCCTCTTCATTTCAGTCGATTCTCTTTGAACAAATTCGTGGGCACTCAAAGCACTGCCAAATGTAAACAGAGTGTTACGATTTTTGGGAGTTATTTTGAGCACCAGGCGGATTGTGTGGAGGATTTTTCCTTGTCCTTGGGCGCAGCTACAGTTGGCTCGACT
Organism: Sequoia sempervirens; assembly: GCA_007258455.2. NCBI lineage: Eukaryota > Viridiplantae > Streptophyta > Pinopsida > Cupressales > Cupressaceae > Sequoia > Sequoia sempervirens. Next base: position 3,558 of record VDFB02046051.1, read on the forward strand.
GTGTATTAGGGAGCATCACCACTTGATTAAAACAAAAACCCTTCATAAGGCATCACTTCCAGATCTGGGTGTTTCTAACAGCTGACCGTGTTGGAGATTGTGGCTTTGATTTCATTCAATAAATCCCTACACATGAGACAATCTGGGCGCTTCAGATAGAGAGACGGGATTATATTTCTGGAAGACTTCTGATGTGATACCTGGGAGTTGCCGTGATATATTCTTGTTAAATCGCATCATGTAGAGGATGTGTCGGGTGCTGCTCTTTTTCGCATCATATAGAGACAAAAAGATAAAGGCCTTGACCATCAGAACAAGACGTTAAGGAAGGAGACGATACAATATTACCAAGGTTGACGCATGAAGAAAATCCGTCAAAGACAATCCCGTAAAAGCCAAAACGTGGAGTTAGAAATAAAAAAAATTGAGGATATAAGGCGTCAGGTGAAATAAGACAAGAAATGTCAGCAGAAAGAGACAAACATCCTTTGCTAAGGGACGCAGCTACTTCTTAAGACTATACATATATATTTTTTTGTTTTGGTATAAGTTACGGGAGCTGCTTCAGAAGAAACAAATCGCATCATTTAATAGTGATTAGATAAAGACAAACACATTGAAGAAAAACGGTGCCAAGGGTTGGTTTATTTGTAACTTAGATTCATTAGTCACCTGTCGGGAGGTGCTCGGGAGGTGCTTGAGTTAGACGGCAGAGCAAAGATAAATGTGATTCGATTTCATTGAAGCTGGAATAAGACAAAACAGGGTAAGACGTCAGAAATTCTATCTTCCAAGGCTGTCAGAACAAGATAAGACAAACAGGAACGATTGCTGCATTTGGTGACTTTAACCAGGTGCCATTGTTTACTGAAATAGGTCATATTGTATTGCATTTCAGCTATTTACATTGCTGGCCTGTTAGAAGTTTATCACTGCCATATAGTGAATGTCATCTAGTAATAGAAATCTGCATATTGAGATAAGTCTGAATGGTCTTGAGTTTGTATCCCAATAGTCTCTCATAAATACCGTAATCATTAGGATTTCATAATATCATCCAAAAGGAATTCTGAGTCTGGACATGAATTATTTGACAAAATGCCACTTTGCTGTTTCTGCTCAATTGCATGCATTTTCAGTCAAAGCACTGTTTAAAGAAATCAGAGAAGTCATTTGCATTGCATAACTTTTTTTTTGGCAATCATTGGCATACTTAGAATAGTCTTCATGCATTATAACATCATTCAAAGGGGAGGAAACAAGATAGGAAACTCTTACTAGCTGAAAGAAGTTGGTTGGAAACTATTTGACAAATTTTTGAGTGAGCAAATTGAAAATTTAGAGCAGATTTTGCAGGGGACTTACAGGGTTCTTATAATCAGATTGGCCATCTTGGACAGCAAAATGGTTGTCATGGCTTCTAAATTCGTTGATGAGGTAACGATTGCTTATGATGAATATATAGCATTACCAGATAAGGTCAAAGAACGCTTAGACTTTGAGCAATATATGGAACATCGGATGGATTATAGCAAGCAAAAGAGAAAATCGAAGAAATGTGCACAGCCAAGTGTTGAGAGCATTGTGAATGATATCCAGTGGAAACTTAAGCTTTCACAACGAAGGTTAACTCAGAGTTTGTAGTGGTATGAGGATACCCTTTCAAGACGAACCTCATCACGAAGCAAAGATGGGAGACTGGGTGAAGTATCCAGAAGTCTCTATGATGAGTTTGGTTTAAAATGTGATAAGTTAGCAGATCATGATCTTCAACCTACAGATGAACATGGGGTTGAAAATGAAACGGTGGTTGATAAGGAAATCTTACATCAAGAAAATAGTATGGTGGAGCCACAAAATGATATTAACAACATTCCAGAGGATGTTATTAATATTGCTAATACTTCTGATTTTTATGACAGCGATGATAAAAGTTTGCATCAGCTTGAGACAGCAGTGACTACACATGCGCAAGATGCTGCTATGGGGTTGTCACATGAAAGTACTCAAGAATCGGGTACTAGTGATGCATTATGTGTTGAAGATTCATGTCATGGTGAGTCTGATTTTCCAGATCAGACCTTAGAAAACAAGCTAGAAGATTCATATGTTGATATGGAATCCCAGGATCGTGCTTTGGATGGACATGCAGTTACTTTAGGAGTGGAAGTGTGTGAAGATACTGTCATACCAGCAACTTCTACCTTATCAGTTGAGCCATCCTTTGAGGTACATCGCAGCAGTACCTTAGATGTTGAGGTGTGCATGGATGAAAGCACACATGATGCTGCTTATCATGTAGTGAGTGATGACGAATCAGCTTCATATCATAGTGCATATTGTGAACCGGAAAACTTGTATGGGGGTCATAAGCTACAGAGTCCTCATCATTTGGTTGGGCAACTAAAAGTGAATGACAATATGATTGCCACAACCATTGAGCATTTTGATGTTGCTCGTCAGATGTTAGCTACCTATGGTTGGAGTACTCCTTTGACAGATGAGCACGGTGATAGTGGTTTTTCCCTTGCAGAGATACATGCACTTCGAGAAGCAATTGGGGTGATGAAACAAAATTACCTAAAACTACTTGCAGACAGGGATTTTCTTCTCGAGTGGGATTGCATTTGTTATGATGCATTGCAGAGGAAGGAGGAGCAGGTTGATGAGCTCACTCATGAGCTTGAGGTGACTATGGACTCGTTGGAGAGTGCTCAGTTGGCCCTTCAAGAGTCACAGTCACGGTTGGAGGAGTTGACCGTGGAGTTGAGGTTGGCACAGTCTCCACCAGCTGCAGATACGGTACAGTTATATACAGAGGCAGTTGATGAGGATCTTATATCCACGAGTTGTAGTGAGGATGTGGTTACATCTATCACAGATATTGGTGCAGTCAATTCAGATGGGATGAGTGTTTTGGTTGAGAGCTCTTGTGATGAGATAGTTGATTTTTCCGAGAGTTGTGTGACAGATCACGTCACTACTTCATCGTCGTCACAGGAGATATGTGGGACATCATCCAATATGGAGATTTGTACTTATGCTAATTTGTTTCCCCAGGACTATGATGGACAGCCATTGACAGAGGTGGGAGCATTTTATCTTGATTGCATCGTGAGGAGTGTTTATCACTTCTCCTTTGGTCCACACACGGAGGATTTGATGATGCATCGGTGTGGATTGGCCCAGGAGTTATACCATCCGTTGTGGGATGGGTATTCACCGTCTTCAGAAGATGGGATTAGAGGCTGCAAGCGTCCGATTCAGCTGTTTGCGGGGGATCACTTGCAGGGACAGTTATCAGTTTTACATCATGCCGATATGTATCCAACTGGGTTTGCTACTTCTATGTCACAAGGTTTTCTTATGGGTACATGGTTACAGGATGACTACGGTGTCAGTTGGCATGATGGCTTGGTCAGTTATCACATTCATGAGGGTTTAGCAGAGGACAGGGAAAGATTCAGTGTAGCAGATGCTTCTAGAAGTTCTTTTCTCCGCATGACAGATGGATGTGAATTCAGATTGTATTGGGATCCAGGTGGTGACAGTTTTGGCACTGAGTATTGGATGGGTCCCATTGGGTTACTTCACTATTCTCAGCATGGTGAAGTTGGAGGCAGTAGAGCGCAGTGGCAGCCTGAGGATGACCGTCACGACAGACTTTCACTCTGGGTTTGGGATCCAGGGATAGCTTGCGCAGTTGAGTTTTTGTTGATGCTACAGGAGACAGTTCATGATGTGTGGGACATTTCACAGGTTTTCTTTTGGGCCTTCCGAGGATTGGAGTTTCTTTGCAGTGGAGATTGCTTGGGGACAAGCAATTTCAGGGAGGGCGGACTGTAATGTCCCCATTTTTGGCGAGCATCAGAGTTCGTAAGAGTTAGCCTATTATGCGACCCTCGTAGGCTGATGGATGGTATAGAGGGTCTAGTTGGAGTTGGCTCAGCTTCAGATTGGCAGTTCTTGATCAGTTGGCTTTCGTTCGGGCTCATTCGGACGCTTTTTGCAGAAGTTGCTATTTTTAGCAGTTCTTGGCAGTCAGCGTGGGACCCCTGCTATTTTTAGCAGTAGGGATTTGGCAGCGTTCAGAATCACTTCCTCAGTCGACAGCTTCAGACGGATTGGGCATCGGATAAATAATGAGAGAGATATTAATATTTAATTAAATTAATTAAATATTAATTACTGGAGCATTATAATATAAAGTTATAATATTTCATTATAACTTAAGTGATTTTTGCTAAAGGGGTCGCCCATCATTGAAGGGGCCACTTTTAATTATATTTTATAATTAAAAGTGCTTTCGAAAACTATTGAAAAATTAAAAAGAAAAGTTTGAATTTATTTAAATAAAACCTAATTGAGAAAATTCGAACTCTTGAGGAGATATAAGGGTTTCATTGGGATTTGAGCTCATTATGTTATGAAATTGATTTTTGATCAAGTCTTCTTCCGGAGAACGAAGCCGAGGGTTTCAGTTGTCTACAGGCATTGGAGAACGAGCCATCTTCAGTGTTGCAGTTCAGAGGCTGTGAAATATCAGCTGATCTATTGCATTCAGAGGGATATCTTCATTCAGAAGTTATCACATAACGTTCACAGAGTTTACTTTCAGCTTGCTGCAATAATCAGGTTTTCATCAAAATACCGTTGCCTTTTTAGTTGCATGTTATCAGATCTTATTTGTAATTATTTCAGAAGATTAATATAATAGTCTGGCATCAGTATTCGAATAGATTATGTTGTTTCCAGCGCTGTATTATTTCATTTAAATTTACATGCAATTTCTTTCAAAATCGTACTTCAATGGTTTATTCAATCAAAACGTTCAAAAATTAGCAAACCAGACATTCTGAAAAACAGGGAGAACAGGGTTCATACACAAAGGTTATGCACAGGTTGAAGGTATAGACTTCGAAAAAACTTTTGCTTATGTTCCACATTTAGAAGCAATTAGAATGTTCTTGGCCTTTGCTTCTTTCAAAGATTTCAAAAAATTTCAAATGGATGTCAAATCTGCTTTTCTAAATGGTAATTTGAATGAAGAAGTGTACATAGAACAGCCAAATGGGTTCATCATATCAGAAAATCAGAACTATGTTTGCAAGTTAAAGAAGGCTCTCTATGGTCTTAAGCAAGCCCCACGTGCATGGTATGCTAGATTGGACAGTTATTTGCAGTAGCAAGCCTTCAGAAGAGGGATAGCGGACAGCAATCTATATGTGAAAGAAGAAGGTAATCATATGCTGATTGTTGTAGTTTATGTTGATGATCTGAGTTTTGGTAGCAATTGTGAGAAGATGTGTCAAATTTTTGCTACAAATATGTAGAAGGAGTTTGAAATGTCTATGCTTGGTGAGTTCTCATTCTTTCTTGGTTTGCAAATTCATCAATCCAGTAGAGGCATATTCATTTCTCAAACAAAGTATATTAGAGAGATATTGAAAAGGTTTAGAATGGAGAACTACAATCCTATGAGTACCCCCATAGTGATAGGTTGCAAGTTAAGTAAAAATGATGAGTCTCCAGATGCTAACCAAACTTTGTACAATCCTATGATAAGGAGTTTGTTATATGTTACAGCTACTAGACCTAATATTATGCAAGCAGTTGGTTATGTTGCTAGATTTCAAGCTACTCCAAAGGATACACATGTTCATGCAATTAAGAGGATCTTCAAGTATCTCAAGGGTACTATGGATTATGGGTTATGGTATCCAAAAGGCAATGATTTCACGCTCATAGCTTACACAGATGAAGATTGGGGTGGATGTGTTGATGATAGAAAGAGCACAAGCGGAGGTGCATTCTTTCTAGGAGATTGTCCTGTATCTTGGTAGAGCAAAAAGCAAGCTTCTATTACCTTATCTACAACTGAAGCAAAGTATATTGCAGCAGTGACTTGTTGCACACAAGTCCTATGGATGAAGCAAACTTTGAAGGACATTAAGGTAGAGTATGAGCATCCTATTTCTATTTTTTGTGATAACACAAGTACCATTAATATTTCAAAAAATCCAGTTATGCACTCTAGGACTAAACATATTCCTATCAAGTATCATTTTTTGAGAGAACAAGTTAGTGATCAGCAAGTTAAGTTGGAATATATTACTACTAAAGAACAGATTGTAGATATATTTACAAAGCCTCTACTGAAGGAAACGTTTGAATACTTCCGGAAGAAGTTGAGAGTGATTTCACTCCATCTTTGAGTTGTAGTTTAGACTCAGGGGGAGCTTTCATTGTCACATTTTATCAGCCCTGTTTCAGTTATATAAGTAGTTCAGTTTGCCATTGATGTCAAAGGGGGAGTAGTGAGTCAGGGGGAGGAGTTTTGGTTTCAAGAGGTGTTGCCATCAATGACAAAGGGGGAGATTGTTGAATATTTTGTCATTGATGTCAAAGGACAGCCAAGAGATTAATTTGTCATTTTTTGGATCTACAATTTGGTCTAAACCACTTAATAATCAATATAAAGAGTCAATTCGGAAGTGTCTTAGGGCCATCAACGATGCTCGGGTGCACAAGCACAAGGCTTGACAAGTCTATGGTGTGCCCTTATCTGGACCATTGTTAACAAAATCTGGTTTGTTTCCACACCTATGAACTTGTGGGGAAGACTTCAAAAGGAAGTGGATTGAGGGCCTTTCACAACCACGTAAGAGATTGTGTTCTTTAGCTGATCATGTACCTCATGGGTATAAAAAGAAGGCTCTTTTTGAAGCACTTATTAAACACAAGGTCTCATTATTACGTGCAACATGGTTCATCAAAATCACATATCTTAATCTACAAGTTTGACCATTCAAAAAGTCACTGGAAAACGAATGAAAATTTGGACAAAGGATTTCATAGATTATCTCGATTCCCTCTTAAATGAATCCTATTACAATGTTGTTGTTTCTGGAACGTTTAGTAGAGATCAATCTCCACAATTGCTTGTGGCCTCTAGTCTGCATCAAGCGTGTGACCCTTCCCGAGTAACAAATGATGTTGAGGAGCCCACTTTGCATATTAAATGGTGCTATATGGTGCAGATTCTCCATTGGCATCTTATGGAAGGGTCGCTTCATCATCCCAGGGTTATTGAATAGGTTCTTCAACCTTACAGCAAAAGGAGTCACTTGAAGTATTGGAGTTGCTTCTTTCCATTATATTTGAACTTATCAATAGCATTGAACTTTCACAAAATTATTTACGTATGTTTGTAGATACAGTTGTTCATTGGTTAAGTAAATTGTGCCCAAGCGGCATGCTCCCAGAATCCACTTTATTATTTTCGGATTTGTTTTTTGTGTCTAAGCCAACGATTAAATCTGCAATACCTTGCATAAAGAGAGACGGTTTTTGATGTTTCCTCTATTGAAGGCAGTGACAACTCTATTTTTTGGTGTTGGTTACAGATATTAATAGAAAAATATTACTGTCAGAAAAGAAGTGGTCGACTCATGAATTTGGCAACTTCAGTCATTTTATTCCAACGATATGCTATAGGTGATAGATTGTGGAGGCGGCTTAAAATTTTTAAATGGACACCTCATTCCCTTCATTGATTTTTTTTATAAAAAAGTCTTCAACGATAGTGGAAATTTAGGGGGAATATGAAAATTTTAATGCACAATTGTTATGTGTGGGCGTATGAATGTCTTTCCTTCTTGGCATTTTCAACATGGTGGACCTTATTCTTCAGAGGTTAAAGAATCTATCCCTGATTGCTAAAACTTTTAGCCATTTTTGCTATATTTGGGAGAAGTTGTTGAAGAGTGATTTTGATGGCTTCTATTCATATGTTGTCATATTCTATATGGGAAGAACCTGCACTCTCGCTTAGTCGTTGTGTTTATGTGGGAGACATGTTTCAAAATGTAATTGCTATTATACGAGTTGTCGAGTGTATGTGAGCTGCGTGAGCCAAGCTGAGCCTCTATGTGTGAAGCTTCAAATTTTGGAGAGTGAAAAGGTGGCATGCAGTTTCAGTATTGCTTTCCTTCAGTTGGTGTGATATGCAATTAAGAGCAATCTGATCTTGTATCCTTTTGAGTATTAACAAGTTCTGAAGAATGTTGAGAAAATGAGAAAGGTTTGAGGTTCTAGTACAGATAAGTTGAGAGCTTGAATAGAAAGTTTTCAGAGTTTGGACAATGTTTTTGCAAGCATGTGTTTGGAATCAAGAATTCTATGTTATTGAAGTTGGTGCTTCTAGGAAGTTGGTGCTTCCAGTGAATTGGTGCTCACTTTTGTAATCTAGAGATCGTAGTCTCCTAGGTTGATGCCCATTTGATGTTAATGAAAGCTATTGTTCTGTCATGGTTTTTTACCCAAAAGGGTTTTCCACGTGATATCAGTGTTCATTTTGTCTAGTGTTTGCTCTTACTGTTTTGATTGCTGATTCATATAGTTTTAAGATTTAAAGTTTAAAATACCAACTCACCACCCCCCCCCCCTCTCCTTCCCCCCCTCTCAATATTTTTTATGTGCTCTTCAATCTTTAACTTCTTAGGGTGGGGAGTTTGTTGCAATAGACTTGAAACAACATCATCCTCTAGAAGACCCAATTCCACAATCTTTCTCTTTTTTGGCAATGTTTGTTGCAACCATGAAGTTAGAGTAGTGGGAGCAACATTAGGAGTGAAGTGCAAGGACCTATTAACAAGAGGGGTATCAAAGGTTGACACCTTCAGAGACAATGGAGGGGATGGGTTATGAGGAGAGTGTGGAGGTGAAGGTGGAATGCTTTCCTAATAAGGGGATGATGATACTTCCATAGCCACTTCTATAGTTTCCATGGTTTTCTTTTCCTTTCTCTTCTCCTTTGCAACATTCCCACAAGTCTTTTTAGGTCCTCCTTTGGGTGGCTCATCTCCATCTACTCCTCCAGCTGCTTGTGATGGTCTTGCTACGAATGTGGTATGAGAAGGAGAAGATTGTGCCTACCTTTGTTGCTCATGTCACTTTCGGACTTGGTGGTTTTGTTGTTTTGTTAATTATCCACTCCTTTGTCCTCCTCAACACAATTGTTGTCCTTCCCTCAATGTTTACAATTTCTCTGTTATTCCAATTTATCAGTAGAATGGGCATCATTTGTATATGATCAAGATATACTTGATCTACCAAATCAAATTCGTCATCTCCAAGGTCTAGTAAAAACCAAGTCCTAGTTGCAAATTATTTTTTGACAAAATCCTTCTTGTCAAACGGAAAATGAAAATCAAAGAATTCCAGCTTATACTTTACCATATCTCTGTCTATGTTCAAGGCATCTAAAGAAGACCTGCATTGATAGAATGATAAACCAATAGGAAATGGAACCCCTGCCTTTTTCCTCTCTTTGCATCATTTGTTTAATTTGCCAATTTTCCTACAAACTTCAATTAACGCAATTTTGTCACTGGCATATTTAGGCAATTTACATGGGAAACTGTCATATCAACCGATTTTGATATAAGTGAATCTTTGAAACTAAATAAAGAAACTCCCATATGTATTAACTAATTGGGCAGCTTCAAGAGAAGTTTTTGATGCTCAAATCTCCTTGCAATTCTCATACAACCAACATTGCAAATGCATCATTCACCCGCCTGAAATGTGTATAGCTATTTTCCAGTTGGAGTTGGAAATAATCGTCATAGATTGGGTATCTTTGTTCAAATCTCCTTCAATTCACAACCCCAGCCATGCCTTCATATTTGCAATGGCATTGAATAAATATGATGACACATAAAAAAATGTTTATTAACCCCGAATTGGGTCATTTGCATGTGAATATGATCACTGATTAGCCCAATCAATAAACTGTTGCTTGTGGCAAATAATCACAATGAAAAAGCACATCAATACTTCAAAATTATGTGCATCTTCATTACCAATTGATTTGTGTAACAACACTATAATGTCACCTATTTCACAAAATGTGACCTATGCAAATTTTTGGGTAATTGGATTTTCCCTTCTTCGGAATTGTCGTCCATTGTTTTGCTATTGTATTTTGGCAATGGCTTTTCTTCTCTGTGAAACATTGATACGAAATGGTGATGTTCAAATTTGCATATTCATTCCTATGGGGTAATTTTAGCAATGAATAAAATGTATCCCTATTGAGTTTGGCAATAACTTTATTATCTTCGGTCTTCACCTCCCTCATTTGGGGGTCATAGTGATTGATGCATTCTAGTACCAAATTTAGGCATTGGACTACGACAAGGAAACCAACAGCCTGCAATAATCCAATTTCCACCAACCTTTGAGTGACAAGGGGTCTATTTGCTCCATTAATTCTCTCCCAAAAATCTTTCAAATTGACATGTCCTAGCTTCATATCTCCAATTTCAAGCAATGAGCTCTTCAGACCAGAAAGATGCTCATATCTCAAGTATTTGTATTTCATTTTGTCTAAAATAATATTACAAAAGATTTAACTATTCGTTCAATGCACAAATGACTATATCCGAAGGAATTTTACTTGCAAGCAGGCAATTGCATATTTCACAATTACTCATGAAATTTCCTTTCTTGATGCGAATTTTCCCTTAAACAAAATTCTCGTGGAGAAATGGTGTACCTTTTTCTCTATCTGAAAGATTTTATCTTGCAAAAATCCAAGAATTTCACCCCAAATGCTCCTCGGTCATGCCTGGAATTTTGTGCTTTGCTCTCACCTTCTCTCAAAAACTATCTGCAAAATAACCTCAATTGAGGGATGAATCCTATGTTGAATGCACAAGCCAACTGAGCGGGGGGTGAATCAATTGTTCATTAAAACATCAAACGTTCAGATCCTTATTAAACCTTAAACTATTATACTGATTTAGCATGAAAGTAAATAACAGAAACAACAAAGAACGCTAGATTTACGTGGAAAACGCAAGAAGGGAAAAACCATAGTGAGGATTAGCTCACAATATAAAGTAATTGCAACACCAAATACAATAGGCCCACTACCAGATTACAAAAATGAAGAAAGAAGATTGTTACAATGAGAAATCCATCTCAGAGCAATAGAAAAGTTCCACCATTGCACCACCAGTACATTCACACTCTCTTTGAAGAATGTAGACACCTTTTGCTCACTGCTTCTAGTAGTCTTAGTCATTAAAGCTCGCACTGCACTTTGCACTTTCGCACTTCACATTACAATTTGCATCACATACACTTCACACACAAATCCTCCATCAACTCAACATACATATGTAACCATCGCAACCTTGAAAACAATTTACAAGGTCAACTATGCACCTCAAGCGTGCAAATTCAAATTAGGTCAGCACTAAAACATTCCCATGATGGAGAGGAATGAAAGCGGGCCACATCACACCTTAACTTAGACCTAAATCCACACATACACGCCACGCCACCACAAACACCGAAGCATTTCCACAATTAGTGTAAACACCCAAGGTCGGTCGAACTTGTGTTAACACCATCAAACATTTAAGTACCCGCTTCCTTTTATCCAAGGACGACTTGCAAACCTCACACACCACTCAAACACAGTCTGGAATATTCCATCAACAATCTGAAATCCAACAAATTCCTTCACAACAACTTTCACCTGAAGAATATACTCATCTTGTATAACCAGTTAACCTTTCACATACTATAACACATGAATCCAACCTTGCGGAGCACCAAACTTCGAACAACTCAGACTGAAGATCTATGAGCAATGTAAGCACACCCTCAAATCCGCAAGACCAAATACCACACTGTGGAGAAATGCAGAGCAAAACCATTTCTCCTAGGCAACACTAGTGAACACAACTTTCTCTGCACAACGATCCAAGACAACAAACTCCGGATATAACACCTCTAAACACCTATGATCAACATATCCGAACCGCACAAGTAGATCTTCAATACAGAAGAAATGTGAAGCAAGAACCAAAACACTATTTTGCTACACTGAACACTTTTTACCACACTGTTTCCTCTTCTATTCAAATTTTCTCAAAAGTACCTAGAAACCAAGTACCACGAACATCAACTAATTATCTGCAACACTTCCTCATCACAACCAAACCAACTGCAATACAACTCAACCATACACATGCTTATCAAGGCAACACTAGAGGTTGACACCAGTGAGACTACTAATGACAACATAATGCAACCAATCAAAGAAACTCTAAGGTTGACATCAATGCAACAACATAGATCTGTTGACATCAAAGACAACACAAACTACATAGACTTCCAACATCCTATTTAATAGGTGGATAATTAATGTTATCAATTTTTGAGACTTTATTAGTTGTGCCTTAAATTTTGTTGTGTGCTAACTTTTATTTTTTTTCTGACATATGCTCTTCCTTTCTTGAATTTCACTCCATCGGGAATTCAAAAGGTTATCATAACTAGGGTGGCCTTCAACATAATTTTTAAAACCACTTATCTCTCTGAAAGCATATTCGACTCCTTAATCGCATCAAAAGCTTATCATTCATCTCCAAAAGCCCCTTTTAAAACGCTTTTTCAGATTTCAAACTAGTTATGAGAATCTTGTCGGCTTCTGACAAGGTTTTAAGAACCCCATCGGCTTCCAAAACAGTTTTGAGAACCTTTTCTGATGTCTAAACAAGTTTCAAACTTCTTCATATCTTTACAAGTTTAACCAACAATCCTTACGTGAAAATCAACTATTCGCATTTGAGCTTAGTTTTACAAACTCTGTCGACAGCCGACAAGGTTTTGAGAACCTCTTGTGACAACATAGCAAAGTGAATAAAAGAGAGAACATTTTGAGCACCTTAAAGATATAACACAAAATGTACCTTTTGCTTAAAACAAAGGTTTCGAAGACTTCATCGACTTTCGACACAATTAGAATAACCTTGTTGAGAGCCGCCAAGGTTTTAACAACTTTCCTAAGGACCAAAAAAGCTTTTTGACACTTCATAATTAGACCATGGGTTGAAACCTTGAATAGATAATAGCAGTGATATGACCTAAAAAATCACTTTGAGGAGCAAGACACAAAAATCAAAGCAACAAAGGGTAATGAAGAAAAGCCCAAAGATGTCAAATATTATTCTCTAGTCCTATTCATTTACTAGGCTCATGTTTGATCAAAGGACAATTATTATCGTGAAATGCAAATTAATTGATATCCATTCATTAAGAAGGAATATTAAATTAGAAGAATATTGAAATACAAACAGATTTTGGAAATAGAAATCAATATCTATCTTTTCTTTTAAGTACCAAGGATGCAAAAGCTTAGTGGAATGTATTTTTTACAAAGCAAATATTTTCAAAATCAATATCACTTTACTTGAAAACTGAGGAACAAAAATATCATTTTCTAAAATAAAGGCACGTGCCCCCAATAGCCCCTTTAGCAAAGATCCTTCTTTTAGAGGTTCTCAAACTAAAGGTGCAACTTACATTCAAATTTAGAAAAAAATTAACTTCTAATAAGTTTGATAAAGTTTTCTTAAAAAGAATAGGATAAGATAGTTGTAAACGAAGAAAATCTAGATAATGTCAAGAAGCAGAAAATTGAGAGAAAAAATGATAAAATCCTGAAATTAAAAAATCAAACTCTAAAATTGTTAACAAGTAATCTTTTAACAAATAGTCCAAATGGGATTTGTGATTCTCAATTTTAACATCTTAGAAGTAACACCTAATTTTTTAGGAAGCTTTTTTTGTTCTTCTAAGACTGCTTGATGTTTATGGTTCTCAAACTTATTTCTTGCTCGGATGAGGCTAGTACTTAATCTGCACTTGTCAATTTCATCTTGCTAAAACAATTCACTCTCACATACTAAACATCTTAGTACAAAAAATCTTTCTCAAAAATAAATCATCAAACCAAAAGACAGGTTTTTCCACTAATCGCAATAAAATTAGGTTAGGGTTATAGGGTAAATTGGGTTAAGCTTATTCTTAGGAGAAAAGTCAGAAAAAAAAACGTTGAGGAAATCAAAAAAAATCTAGAAAACCCAAAAAAAATAAAAAACCATAACTTTTTTCCCCCATTCATGGGGATAGTAGAATTGAAGCTACTCCCAATGCATGCATGGGCATCAAAAAACAGCCATCCCCCATAGGATGGATGAAAATGAACTTTAAAGTGCAGCTAGAGGTAATCCAGGAGCCTCTAGCATAAGTCTCATCATTCATAATTTTGATGGAAGAATGCTTTATCGCCTCAAAGAAATCCAAAGAAAGCACTAACAACAAAGTGAAGGTGCAAACCTTGGTTCTTAGCCTTCAAATATGTAAATCTAATTGTGTATCTAATGTGCAAGTAGAAGGGGATTCAATGATAATTATAAATTTTGTGAGGAAAAAGCACACCCCAAATTGGAAACTAGAGAATATGCTACATGAAGCCTAGCACCTTCTCAATTTATTTGAGGTCTACACAATGCAAGGAAATCAACCAAGAAGCATATTTCTTAGCAAATTTTTATTAAGAAAAATTGAGCACATAAAGATTACTAAGATACTTATTGATTGAAATAAGGAGCAAAAGCCCTCTTTTATACGCTTACAAGTATGGGAGATAATCCACATTATGAATGTGGGGTAAACAAAAATAAGTTACTAAAGAGAAACAAAACATAATGTGATGCAGGAGCATCCAGTGGTGTAAGGGCAATCTTGCATTACCCAAAAATATTGTATTTTCATTCTGTTTTGTAGTTTTCTTTAGTTGTTTTGCGGCCCATGGTGACACATGCAATCTTTGGGATAGTCAAAAGTTCGAAACAGCCAAAAATAATCACCTGCTATTTTTAGTAAGTCGGCCTATTCGGGTTCCTGTGGACACAAAAATTGACCCCAAGGAGCAAAATTGGAAAATAAAATTATTGGTGAAATAATCATCTCAAAATCTTGTACCGTTTGGAAGATACTAAATTTTTCATCCTGAGGAATTTCTCCAATGAAGTTTCAAACTCGAAATTGAGGGCCTTAGAAGCCCCAAAATAGGTTGAAAAGTGTTGATCTTATAAATCTGGGAAAAACATGTTGTAGATCTCTTCACAAGCTTTCCAACAATATATTACAATTGAAAACTCAACAGTCGGATCGAAAGTTATGCCCCCGAGAAGTTGTAACTATATATAAATAAAATGAAAATCTTCTAGAGCAGGAAAATGGATGATAGAATTTTTGGCACAAAAATAAGGTTACACCTTCTAGAATATTCTAAGGTAGTTACACTTCTAGGATAAAGATGGAGAACAAGGGTTACAGAAGGGAGCTCCCATAGTGCAAATCGTGGTTTTTGACTTGCAGATTTTTGTAATGAGAAAGCCCATGTGGTTGTAGTATGTTATTTTCTTAGTATTGTAATTTCACTTCATCAAGATAATATAAAGCAAGTATTTCTTTTTGCAATTTTTGTTTATTTCTCTTGTTTAGTTGTGTGTGTGGTTTTGTAAGGGTAGTACCCTTCATCACCTCCAAACATAAAGACACTCTTCATGTCCATTTGATGGATTGTCCAACCAAGTCGAGTTGCCATGGTTAGGACTAATTGGATGGTGCTCATCTTTGCCATAGACCCAAAGGTCCCCTAATAGTCAATGTTCCCTATGTGAGAACCTTTTTGCAACCAACCAAGCTTTGTATGTGTCTAGTGTACCATTTACCTTGTACATTACCCTGCACACCCATTTGAAGCCCATGGGTTTCTTCCTTGGTGGAAGATTTGTGAGGTCCCAAGTCTTATTTTTCATAAGACTCATATTTGATTGTCATGGCCTTTTCTCATTCAAGTTTTCCTTTTCTCTCATCAAACACTTGTGGCTCATAAGCACACTAAATATTGGTCATTAGAGAAAAGCTGATTTTGTTCCTCTTGATGATCATCCCTCAATCAATTCACTTACCTGAACATCTCCAATGGTGCTTTTCCACCACTTTGGTATCTTCTTAGGATCCTCTTCATCCAAATCAATGTTGTGACCATGGTTGGGTTACATGTACCTATGTCATCTAAATGTTGATTCAAGCTATCATCAATACATTTTGGGACTATAACCTATATGGGAGACTCCTCATGGTCAAAATCCTTCCCTCTTCAGATGGAGCTACCTTATATTGAGCCCTTAAATCCTTTGCCACAAAAGGTTGTTCTTCAATAATTTTGAACTCTGGAGAAGTCTAGAAAAGTCCAACTTCATCAACAACGACATATGTGTCAACATCAACCAAACTATAAGCCTTATAAATTTCATTGTACCTAGTAATCATTAATTTCTTACTCTTGAGATCTAACTTGGTCTTCTTCTCATCTGGAATCTAGACATAGGTAGTGGAACCAAAGACCTTAAGATAAGTTTTGACTTCCTCCTAGACCATGCTTACTCTAGGTTCTTATATTTCACCACTTGTATTGGAGATGTATTTAGCAAATATATTGTTGTAAATATTGCCTTAGCCCAAAACCTCTTGGGAACACTCTTGTTCTCGATCATACCTCGAACCATCTTTGTGATAGTGTAGTTCTAACTCTCAACTTCTCCATTTTGTTTTGAAGTGCAAGGTGTAGTGAACTATCTTTTGATGCCATGCTTAGTATAAAGTGTAAATGGTTAAAAGTCTTGCATTAACATAAAAAAGTTACATTATATAAAGAAGTGCATAAAAGCACTGTAGATATTAATTATCTACCTACTGACAGAAAATATCTAACCTAACAGATAGAAAATATCTAATCTATTAAATACATAACATTGACCATTAATATATATAAGAATATAATTTATTCTAACACCCTCCCTTAATGGTCAATCTGTCAACAACACCAAGTTGCCCCCTGAATTTTACAAATTTATCCGGGCTCAGAGACTTGGTGAGAATGTCTGCAGTCTGATCCGCTGTCGGAACATACTATAGCTGAACTGATCCGTCTTCTACCAGCTTGCGGATGTAATGACAATGAAGCTCGACATGCTTGGTACGTTCATGGAAGACTGGATTTTTGGCCAGTTTGAGCACCCCTTGGTTATCAGTGTACAAGGGAGAAGGTCCTGCTTGTGACATGTGCATGTCAGAAAGCATCCTACGGAGCCAAACTGCCTCACATGCTGCTTTAACAGTTCCTCGATATTCAGATTCTGTCGAGGAAAGAGCCACTGCCTGTTGCTTCTTGCTGGTCCATGTTACAGCACCTGTACCCAAACTGAATAGATACCCAGAAGTAGATTTTCTATCATCTACTGAACCTGCCCAATCTGAGTCTGTATGACCAATCAGCTTTGGACCCTTGCATCTGCCATACAGAATGCCATAGTCGGAAGTGCCCTTAACATATCTCAGCACCCGCTTCGCTGCAATCCAATGATTAGCTTTAGGAGTTGTCATGAAGCGAGAGATGTAGCTCACTGCAAAACTGATGTCAGGTCTAGTGGCAGTGAGATAGATGAGACTGCCCACTAGTTGCATGAAGGTCGTTTCATCGACCGGAGGTGAATCAGAGTTGGCTAACAACTTCAGCCCCTTCTCCATGGGTGTGGAAGCAGGTTTGCAATCCTACATCCGGAATTTGTCAAGCAAACTTCTGGCATATTTTGACTGAGAGATGAAGATGCTACCATCGGTCTGCCAAACTTCAATACCCAAACAATAATGGAGAAGCCCCAAATCTATCATGTCAAAAGTCTGACACAAATCCTGTTTGATTGCTACAATCAAATGTGTTAAACTGCCAGTAATGATCAAATCGTCAACATAGACAACAAGAAAGAGAATATCATCACCAGAGTGTTTGACATATAGATTAACATCGAGAAGGGGCTCTGAAAACCATGATCAACCAAGTAGCGATCAATCTTGAAATACCATGCACGGGGAGCCTGTTTCAATCCATAGAGCGCTTTCACGAGTCTACACACTTGATGTTCTTTGCCGGCAACCTTGAAACCAGGAGGTTGCGTCATGTAGACTTCTTCCTACAAATCACCGTTGAGGAAGGCACTCTTGACGTCCATCTGATGAACTATCCAACCAAATTGGGCTGCAATAGCGAGAAGAAGACGAATGGTGCTCATCTTGGC
>VDFB02046052.1:0-17800 GCA_007258455.2 Sequoia sempervirens
TTTTGCAAGAATTGATTTTTCTTTCCAAGACTGAAGCACTTTTAATTTCATGCATTGATTGGTAATGTAGGGTTTATTTGAAGGTTTAAAAGCATATAGGAGAGCTGATGGACATATCGTACTTTTTCGACCAGAAGAGAATGCCTTGCGAATGATAAATGGTGCAGAGCGCTTGTGCATGTCAGCCCCATCCGTTGAACAATTTGTGGAGGCTGTGAAGCAAACAGTCTTGGCTAACAAACGCTGGGTAATACTAATGCTCTTTGTGCTTTTCAATATATCAATATTGTGTCTCAAGTAGTTTCTGAATTAAAGATTCCTATTGGGCATTGGTTGCAGATACCACCTTCTGGCAAAGGCTCACTTTATGTTCGGCCACTTCTTATGGGTAGTGGACCTGTGTTAGGACTTGCCCCAGCACCAGAGATTACTTTTCTCATATATGTTTCTCCTGTTGGAAACTATTTTAAGGTTTGTCTTTGAATGCTTTTCAATTAATCATATTGGTGTTTTCTCTTTTGTGCCATGCATGCAAATGGGTGAAGGAAATGGTTGACATAGTATATTGGTATTCTTTTGTGTATATGGAGAATCAAAAAGATGCAGTGTATATAAATTTGGATTGTTGCATTTAATCTAGAACATAACAAGTCTAGTTGTTAAATAAGGTCAGATGGATAATTATATCCTTCTGATTGTAGGTTGAGCTGTCTGAGAATGTAGTTTATGCACCATCCCTTTAGTGCATTATCGAGATTAAATTATATTCTTAATCCATACTTTTGCACATGATAAAATCGAAGTACGAGGCCTATCAGTATAAGTATGCGCACAGAACATCCACTGATATGTGAGTTTCTGTTGGTAATGATGTGAATCTAACAAGATAGAATTGTTGGGCTTTATGTTGGAGTTTTTTTCTTTGAATTTCATGGGGCAGAATAACAATTTGCATCTTTTTCTTCCATAACAGGAAGGCTTGGCACCAATCCATTTGAAGGTTGAAACAAAGCATCATCGTGCCACACCTGGTGGAACTGGAGGCATCAAAACAATAGGCAACTATGCACCAGTAAGCAAAAACATCATCACCAATAATTAGTTATTCATATAATGAACACAATTCCTTGAATCTTCAAGGGCATTTATGGAAATGTTTCCAAGCATAGATAATCTCTTTAGAACCATACATGAAAACCTATAAAATAATTTGAAATGTGAGTTGATTGATGATTAATATGTGGCAATCGTTAAATGAAGATTGGCGTGGTTAAAGCCCCTACTATTGCTGAGAAAAAAGTAATTAGGTTAACTTGTGTGAACATGTCAAAGGCACAGCAGTGCTAAGAATTTAATATAACAAAGAACTTAAGCATAGTAATTAAGATCAGAAAAAACCTCATAAAGACTTGAAAACATAAAGCCCAATAATGGCCTTAGAGGGTTAGCAATGACAAAGACAATGTGAACTGTAGGTTAGTTTGCTGCATTTTGCTTCGGAGACTCTTATTGGAAATTACTTAAATTGGTGTCAGGCCTAGTTCACGATGCAGTGTCTTTGGGAACTTGAATCTCAAGTCATAAAAACTCTGAGAGAACCACATTGTTCGTCTGGATTTAGTTTGTTCCTTAAAGCTGGAATGTTCATTGCTATCTTTGTTGTAGTTATAATCGTCATTCTGAAAATAGCTTTGCCTCATTGAGTTGGTTAAACCCCATTGTAAGTCTTCTGGAGTTAAGTATTCTGTATTGGAGCTATCGTGAGTACCTGTGGACCTGCAGTAAGACCGTAAATCCCGCTTTAGCCGAAGGACAGGCGCCAAGGGTGAGCAGTAAGTCAGAAATTGTAGCAGGGAAAGGATTTAAAGCTTCCAAGTAAGTCTATTCCTCCATTATGGCAAGTCAGCGCTCAATGAATGCAAGTAGCTCTCTTTCAAGTGTGATTCATAACTATTTTCAAGATAAAGATGAACTTATAGATGATAAAGGAAATTTCAAGTTTCCAGATGTTAAGATCTCATATTTATATCCTGAAAAAGGAATAAAGGCAAAAGTAATGCATTCTGTTAGGCAATCAGAAATAAACCTTAGAGTTTCTGGAGTTGGCATATGTCCAGTATATTTACCTTTCCTATTATCAGATGATATTAAGAGATGGAAGGAGAAAGGATACTTTCATGTCCACTTCTCATTAGTTGATATAATCCTTCATCCGCATTTTAACTTTGATATAGGAGCTAAATATTTTGCTACTCTTATAGATACTCGGTGTACTATTTGGGATCAAGCTGTCATAGCACAGTTTAAAGGTAGATTAGTAAAATCTACTGATGAAAATAATGGTGGTGATGCTTTAATGTCAGTCCGTCCAAACTTCACCATTAATCTCAATGACAAATATGTACAGTCTGCCTTTTGTTTGTTATTACAGGTTAAGGGAATAGTTTTGCAACCTGAGTCAGTTTATGCGACTGTTGGTGGTCGTTGTGTATATAGATTGTTAAATACTGTTTTCCCTCCTTCTAAATTTCCAGCAGGTGTTAGTTATACAGAAGCCAATGCTAACGTAGACAACCATGGAAGACATATAGATGCTACTGGGTTTGATATAGGATTCCCTATAATTGAACAACAAATCCATAAATCTCAACCCTCATTTCAAAATCTTCCATTACCATCTACTAGGTTATTCTCTGAAAGACCTAAGGTCCAGAGTAGGAGATTAGCAAGCATTGACCTTCAGAGTCTCCCTGACCAACAACCATTGTTTGTCCAACCGGAGAGACCTTCAACATCCTATTTAGCACCTCGCTTGTCAAGATCTTTTTCTATGTCAAAAAACTTCCCAACTACTTCAAATAAGCCATTCCTTGATTTTAATCCTGAAGAAAATATTGAGTCCTCTCAGTTTCCCAGATATAAGGAAATATCCTCTTCCTTAGATAATCCTGAACTTATCGACAGATTGGCCAGACAAGTCAGCCAAAGGCTAGCTTTAACGTCAAAACCAGAGCCCCAATCTGACAAAAAAGGGAAAGGAATAAAACTCACAAAGATGAGTGAAAAAGGATGCATGCTTAGGGAAAGACCTCTTAAGAAGCACCTTCCTAGAGCAGAAACTGAGAAAAGGCATAAATATAAGATGGAAGTTAACCATCAAGAACAGGAAATCATTAGTGTGGAACCAGGAAGATGGCCCCCATCAGAAGGATTTGTACAAATAAATCCTGACAAAAATCATTGGGGAAAATATGAATCAAGAATTCATACAGAATTGGGAAGAAAGCAAAAGAACTCAGAAGCACAAAGAAATTGGGTTTCTCAATGGTTAGCTTCTGCACAAGATAATATTGATGACATAGCAATTGATGTCAAACAAACTGTAGATACTTCTGTAAATATTGTAGATAAAATTGATATTATTTCAGAAGATCAACAACAACATTTCTCTGTGATGAAAAATGTTGAGCATTTTTGTGGCTCACTGACAAATGAAATAGCCAGTGTAAGTTATGATGTTAGTCAAACACATAACAGCATTAAAAAATTTATCTCTGTTCAAGAACATCAGGATAACTATCTGACCCATATTTATGGAAATCAGCAGAATAATGAGACATCTAGAAAAGATGATGCTGATGAGAAAAATATTCTTTTATCCAATATTTCTAAAAAATTGGAAAAGGTCAGATTATATACAAAAAAGATTAGGGTAACACAGACTGGCAAAGATAGTAGTAGTTCTGGGGAAGAACCGAAACAACCTCCAAAGGTAAGTATCCCAGAACCACAGCAAAAGCAAAAGGTCCTTATACAGAGAAGAAAATCTTCTTCAGCCACTTCTACTTCTTCTAAGAAAAAGTCTATACATATATTTTTGCCCCCTAAGGAGCATACTTCAGTAGGTAAAGAAAAATGTTTGCCAGTACAAGAACAGAAAGAACCCCTGAAGGATTGGTTAGAAGAAATCGGTGTTGACACTGATATTGAAGAACCTGTTTATATGGATGAACCAATCTTTGCAAATAAGGATTCAGAACTCTCTCTTTCTGATACTGGTCTTACATTTACTGACAATACTGACCAATCATTCTCTAATTCTTCTGATGATGAAGACCCTTCACATCTCCTAGATCTGTCCACTTATCAGCAAGTTAATGAACAAGAGCCATGGGAATCTCTTAAAAAACTCTCCATGGATATAGAGATGCAAGAGCCAGTTAGTGAAAATTTGAGACCTGAACAGATGCGTCCTTATGCATCTAGTGGCTATATTTTAAATATAGATAAATTGGTCAATCCTTATGAAGCTCTATGCACTTGGACAGATACATTAGAAAATCTCTTTGAGAGAGGAGGAACATGGACAGAACCTGGAAAGGTTTTGTATGCAGTTAGATTAATGACAGGAAAGTTACACAACTGGTGGAACAATCTTCCAGATGTTGGGCCATTACCCAAAGTCACTCCTGCACAACCTACAGATCCTGTTTTGGTTGATCTTAAAAACCTAGGAAAAGATGATATCTTTCAAGCTGGATTTGATGAATTCAAATGGCTATTGACTGAATTATTTTGTGATGATATATCTAACCAAGCAGTTGAAGCAAATAAGATATTACAGTCTATGAAGCTGAAAAATTTGGCAAAATTTGATGCTTATAACTGTATGTTTGAATCATACATGGTAGCTGCTAATAAGATGCATGATCTTACTACTAAGTAGTATTATCTAAATTCATTACCATGTGGATTAGGTGCTTGGGCACAAGATTATATTATCAGAAAAGAAAATCAACATCTTGATGATGTCAGTTTTCCTACATTGAGAAGATTGATCAGATACAAGTTAGAAAAACAATGTCTTTTAGGAGCATTACAGCTTAACAAAGAAGAATATAATTATACTTGTAATCTGAAGGAATTTTGCAATCTTCCTCCAATCAACCAATTAAAAGATTTCCAGCAATTGAAGGAATTCAAAAAGAAAAAAGGTTGTGGACAAAACTGCAGATGCCATAAATGCTCTAAAAAGAAAAGGCACTACCACAATGGAGAATTCAGCTTCAAAAGAAGCAAACATGGTGGATATGGCAAAAGAAAGCATTACAGGGCTATTCCTTATCAGAAAAGAAATACTAATAACCCTCCTTGGTTATTAAAAAGAAGAAATACTTCATCAAATAAAAGGGTCAAATGTTTAATTCATTTGCAATGGACCCCATTATGCAACCAACTGTCCCAAGAAATTAAACCCTGGAACAAAGATATATGCTTGTTTTGAAAAAGCAAATCCAGAGTGGGATGTTGTACAATATACTAATCAGCTAACAGATTTATTTGAGCTTGTAGAAATTCTTCCTGAATCCAATTTTATGATGAGATCCAGAGACAGAAGAAAAGATTCTTCCGGCCATAGTGATTCAGAACCAAGTTCAGAATCAGATGAAGATTTTCTGGTGACTTTGTTAAAAACAACTATTGGAGATCTTGATACCAAGATCCAGATCGAGAAGTCTAAAGACCCCTATAAGATTGCTTGTACCAGAGAAGAAAGAAGAAGAGCAGTACATCAGCATTTAACTAGAATGAAACAGTTAGAGCAAGAAAAGAAAGATGCAGAAAAACAACTCAAATTACACTCAAAGTCTTCTGCTCATCGCTCTAAAGACACTGACCATGGATATAAAATTCCTCCATGGCAACGTAAAGATAAAAAGGAAAGTTCTTCTTCTCACTCTCATAAGCATTCTTCTGCAGATTCAGATATGATTACTATTTTTAAGAAATTTGATCTTTTACTCAATGATGTTACTGACCTTAAAAGGTTATTAAAAGATCAACAGAAAGCTATCAGAAATCTTTCTGCAGAGGTGGGAGAAATCAAAGACATTCTTTTTCAAGCAGATCAAGAACAATCAGATGTTCAGTCAGCAGAAAATAGCAGTGGCAATCAGGAAAGTAACCCTTTCGCCCCCTTTGACAAAAGAGAAAAACACTGCTCTTTACTACTTGCAAATAATGGAAATTATATCAGAATAAACTTATGTTTTCATGGATATAAGAAAATTCCATTAGACACTTTTGTGGACACAGGATCATCAAGATCATTAGCCAAGACTAATGCAATTCCAGCATGCTTCTGGAAGGAAAAAACTGATCTACCACAAAGCTATGCAATAAATGGACAAAGAATTCACATGGGCAGGTATGCGCAGGATGTGCATATAGAAATTATGGGAAAAATATTTGTTACAGATTTTATTGAATATAATGATCTAGAGGATGATGTTCTACTAGGATTTTTATTCTTTACAAAATATGAGCCTCTCCAGTTTTGGAAGCACAAGATCTGTTTAAAACATGAAGATGGTCAAATTGAGATCCCTACACTCAAAATAGTAAATCATAGATTTGACCAGGCTAAGAAAAGAAAGAGACAAGAATCCAGTAAAGAAAATAAGGAGACAACAAATCCTTTTGAAAAAATAACCAAGTTATTTGAAGAAAATTGTTGTAGCCTCAATCCTCTACAATTCTGGTCACAAGAACATGAAGAATGTGAAATCCAGATAAGACCTGAATGTAAATCAATAATCCCATATGAGCCAGCTTATTCGCTCAGTCCATCAGAAACAAAAGAAATAGATGAACAATTACAAGAACTCCTCCAAGGAAATTTCATCAGAGAAAGTAAGAGTTCATTTTCTTGTCCAGCATTTTTGGTAAATAAGAGAGCAGAACAAATTAGGGGAAAGAAAAGATTGTGTATTAATTACAGGCCATTAAATGAGATAATTCTTCCATTTAATTATCCATTTCCTTTCAGTTCAGAACTAATCCGAAGAGCTGCAAATAAAAAGATTTTTTCAAAGTTTGATTGCAAATCAGGCTTTTGGCAGGTCAAGGTGAAAGAATCTGACAGGTATAAAACATCATTCTCTGTTCCACAGGGATTATATGAATGGAATGTCATGCCTTTTGGTCTAAGCACTGCACCAGCATATTTTCAGCGCAGAATGGACCAAGCACTCAGACATTTAAAAGATTTTTGTGCTGTTTATATAGATGATATATTATTATTCTCAAATTCTATTGATGACCACTTGCAGCATTTAGATGCATTATACCAAGCCATCAAAAAACATGGTATTTGTTTAACAGCAAAGAAAATGGTAATTGGTACTCCTGAAATTGATTTCTTAGGATTGCATCTTCAAGATGGAAAAGTAATGTTACAACCTCATATTCTTGCCAGAATTCAGAAATTTCCAGACATTTTAACCGACAAAAAGCAAATTCAAAGATTTTTAGGTTGTCTCAATTATCTTTCGCCATTCTACAAAGGATTAGCTGAAGATAGAAGAATTATCCAGCATCATCTCAAAGAAAACACAGAACAATGGTCTGACAATGCAACAGAAGCAATTCAACGGATTAAAGCAAAATGCCAGAATTTGCCAGCACTTCAAAATCCAGTTGATAATCTTCCATTATATTTATATACTGATGCTTCTGATAAAACTTGGTCAGCTGTGTTGATTCAGGAAGGAGAATCGGAAAAAAATGTATGTGGTTATAGATCTGGAACATTTACAGATACTCAATCAAGGTACCACATATATGAAAAAGAAATCTTAGCAGTAAAGAATGGAATCAAAAAATTCAAGATATTCTTAAAACCAGTCCACTTTACTGTTCGCACAGACAGCCAACCTATGAGAAATCTGCTAACCAAGAAACCAGATGAAGACATCGCTCAAGGTAGAATTGCTAGATGGTATTTTGAGTTCCAAGGATATGATTTTAATATTGAATGGATAAAAGGTGCGCTCAACCCTCTTGCAGATTCACTTACCAGAGAGATGGCATGTTCTATTTATACTGACCTTGAATTTCAAGGATGTGAATATTATAGACCAGACAGAACAACCATGTATATTGCAGATTTCGGCCAGGGGAATATTCAAATCCTCCCTTCACTTCCTAAAGACATTGTTATTGTCTTATTAGAAACTTATTTTTTGAATAAGTGGCTAATCTATCTTAGAAGGCATATTGAATATCAATTTAATCATGTTATTCTAGATCCTGATGAAGAAGATGGTTTCAAGAAAGAAATTGGGATGGAATTCGCCCCAATCAGCTACTGGTGTGGAAGACAGATGATTCATATCAGAATTAAAGGATTGTTTGGTATGAATTGGTCAAAAAGGAGTAAAATGAATTTGTTAAAACTAATTAAATTTGGTTTTATTACTCGCATCTCTTTGCACCAAGATAACTTTGAAGATTATGCTGATTTAGTTGGTGGCAGGTTCAATGAAGATATGGAAGAGTTCTTTGAACTCCTACATCCTGGTTTTACTCATACAATCTGTGATGGTCTTACAGATTATTTAGAAACTTATCCTCATAATGGATACTACTTTCCCAGGATCGAATACTATCCTTTAGAGCAACACTGGAAAGCTGAAGTCAGGATTCAAGATTGTGAAGTCACTCTTCGACCAGCCTTACTTGCAGCCAGAATAGAAAAGGATATCGCCTACTCAAATGACTACATGGTCCAGATAGATTACGCCTTCAATAGCACTCAGGAAGATTGGGAAAGAGCTTGTTCAGAGCTACCAGATGATCTTTTAGATCCTATTCCCTTTGGAAGCTAGCATATGGGCTTGTCTATGCCGTGATGTCACCCACGTTAAGACGTGACAGATAGGATGCTACCTATCCACAAAAAAGCAGAACCCATAATGACTTTTGGGTGTAAAGTCATCATGTACGTGACACGAGTCCTAATCACGGTTGTTGAAGATTCCTTGCTCACGCCTTTTTTAATGGCTACAGGAACTCTTGTCGGTTGGTTCTTATCCTTGTTCATGTATCTACCCTTATGGCGGTGCTACGGATAAGATGCTTTTTGCTTTCACTCTTCTATTGGCGGACTTCAAAATATTATGAAGAGAAGGTTAAAGTTCCGCTCCGATGGAATCAGTCTTTTATTATAAAAGGACCTCGGAGACGCCTATCTCGACACACCGAGCTTGAGATTTGAAAGAGTCTTAGAAGAGTCTAGGATATCAGACTTATGCTCTCTCCTGCGCCATAGTGCGTCACGGATGTCCAGTCGATGAGTGTCGCATTTTCTTCCTATCTACGGATCTCGGCATATATGTAGAGTCGAATTAAAATTTCTACAAGCTCATATAAATCAGTTAGCTGATCAGTATATGGTACAATATCCCAATCTGGATTTGCTTTTTCAAAACAAGCATATATCTTTGTTCCAGGGTTTAATTTCTTGGGACAATTAGTTGCATAATGGGGTCCATTACAAATGAAACATTTGACCCTTTTATTTGATGAAGAATTTCTTCTTTTTAATAACCATGGAGGGTTATGAGTATTCCTTTTCTGATAAGGAACTGCCCTATAATGCTTTCTTCTTTTGCCATATCTACCATGTTTACTTCTTTTGAATGTAAATTCTCCATCATGGTAGTATCTTTTCTTCTTATAGCATTTATGGCATTTGCAGTTTTGTCCACAACCTTTCTTCTTTTTGAATTCCCTTAATTGTTGAAAATCTTTCAACTGGTTGATTGGAGGAAGATTACAAAATTCTTTCAGATTACAAGTATAATTATATTCTTCTTTATTCAACTGTAATGCTCCTAAGAGACATTGTTTTTCTAACTTGTATCTGATCAATCTTCTTAATGTAGGAAAGCTGACATCATCAAGATGTTGATTTTCTTTTCTGATAATATAATCTTGTGCCCAAGCACCTAATCCACATGGTAATGAATTTAGATAATACTGCTTAGTAGTAAGATCATGCATCTTATTAGCAACTACCATGTATGACTCAAACATACAGTTATAAGCATCAAATTTTGCCAAATTTTTCAGCTTCATAGACTGTAATATCTTATTTGCTTCAACTGCTTGGTTAGATATATCATCACAAAATAATTCAGTCAATAGCCATTTGAATTCATCAAATCCGGCTTGAAAGATATCATCTTTTCCTAAGTTCTTTAAATCAACCAAAACTGGATCTGTAGGTTGTGTAGGAGTGACTTTAGGGAGAGGTCCAACATCTGGGAGATTATTCCACCAGTTGCGTAACTTTCCTGTCATTAGTCTAACTGCATACAGAACTTTTCCAGGTTCTGTCCATGTTCCTCCTCTTTCAAAGAGATTTTCTAATGTATCTGTCCAGGTGCAAAGAGCTTCATAAGGATTAACCAATTTGTCTATATTTAAAATATAGCCACTAGATGCATATGGACGCATCTGTTCAGGTCTCAAATTTTCAGAGACGGGCTCTTGCATTTCTATATCCATGGAGAGCTTCTTGAGAGTTTCCCATGGTTCCTGTTCATTCACTTGCTGATAAGTGGACAGATCTATTAGATTTAGAGGATCTTCATCATCAGAAGAGATAGAAGATGAATGGTCAGTGTTGTCAGTAAATGTAAGACCAGTATCAGAAAGAGAGAGTTCTGAATCTTTATTTGCATAGATTGGTTCATCCATATAAACAGGTTCTTCCGTTTCAGGTTCAACACCAATTTCTTCTAACCAATCCTTCAAAGGTTCTTTCTGTTCTTGTACTGGAAAACATTTTCTTTACCTACTGAAGTATGCTCCTTAGGGGGCAAGAATATATGTATAGAATTTTTCTTAGAAGAAGAAGTCGCTGACGAAGCTGAAGAAGATTTTCTTCTCTGTATGAGGACCTTTTGTTTTTGTTGGGGTTCTGGAATATTTACCTTTGGAGGTTGTTTTTCTTCTCCAGAACTACTACTGTCTTTGCCAGTCTGTGTTACCCTAATCTTTTTTGTATATAATCTGACCTTTTCCAATTTTTTAGAAATATTGGATAAAAGAATATTTTTCTCATCAGCATCATCTTTTCTAGATGTTTCATTGTTCTGCTGATTTCCATAAATATGGGTCAGATAGTTATCCTGATGTTCTTGAACAGAGATAACTTTCTTAATGTTGGTATGAGTTTGACCAACATCATAACTTACACTGGCAACTTCATTTGATAAAGATCCACAAAAATGTTCAATATTTTTTACTACAGAGAAATGTTGTTGCTGATCTTCAGAAATAATATCAATCTTATCTAAAGTATGGACAGAAGTATCTACAGAATGTTTGACATCAATTGCTATGTCATCAATATTATCTTGTGCAAAAGCTAACCATTGAGAAACCCAATTTCTTTGTGCTTCTGAATTCTTTTGTTTCCTTCCCAAATCTGTATGAATCTTTGACTCATATCTTACCCAATAGTTTTTATCAGGATTTATTTGTACAAATCCATCTGATGGGGGCCATCTTCCTGGTTCTATACTGATTATCTCCTGTTCTTGATGGTTTATTTCCATCTTATATTTATGTCTCTTCTCAGTTTCTGCTCTAGGAAGGTGCTTCTTAAGAGGTTTTTCTCTTAGCATGCATCCTTTTTCACTCATCTTTGTGAGTTTTATCCCTTTTCCCTTTTTATCAGACTGAGATTCTGGTTTTGATGTTAAGGCTAGCCTTTGGCTGACTTGTCTAGCCAGTCTGTCTATTAGTTCAGGGTTTTCTAGAGAAGAGGGGATTTCTCTATATCGAGGAAACTGGGAGGACTCAATATTTTCTTCAGGATTAAAATCAAGGAATGGCTTATTTGAAGTAGTTGGGAAGTTTTTTGACATAGAAAAAGATCTTGACAAGCGAGGTGCAGGGTAAGAGGTTGAAGGCCTCTCTGGTTGTATAAACAGAGGTTGTTGATCAGGGAGACTCTGGAGGTCAATGCTTGCTAACCTTCTACTCTGGACCTTGGGTCTTTCAGAAAATAACCGAGTAGAGGGTAATGGAAGGTTTTGAAACGATGGTTGTGACTTATGAATTTGCTGTTCTATGATAGGGAATCCTATATCAAATCCAGTTGCATCTATATGCCTTCCATGGCTATCTACGTTAGCATTAGCCTCAGTATAACTGACACCTGCTGGAAAACGTGAAGGGGGAAAAGCTTGATATTTACTTGATCACAATACACGACCATAGCGATGCATATCTGATTCAGGCTAACAAAATTATTCCCTCTAGCAGATAACAAACAAAAAGCAGACTGTACATATTTGTCATTGAGGTTGATGGTGAAATTCGGGCGTACTGACATTAAAGCGTCACCACCATTTTCTTCATCAGTAGATTTTACTAATCTACCTTTAAACTGTGCTATCACAGCTTGATCCCAAATAGTACACAGTATCTATGAGTAGCAAGTATTCTGCTCTATATCAAAGAAATTTGAAATGTGGAGAAAGGATATTTTCATATCCTCTCATTAGTTGATATAAATATACAAAATTATTTGAAGCCTCAAGAGTTATAGTCATGAACGTAACAACTTCCACTGTAGCTGCTCAATCTTTTACTCTCATGCGGTGTGGGAGTAAACCATACAGCCCTGGTTATAACTGTATTCGCAGTAAGAAGAATGAAAGAAGTTTGGCTGTTAAAGCTTGCTTCTCTGATGCCTCAGGTAATAGCGTGACTGAAAAATTACCATACATTTTTCAGTTCCATGGTCCTATTTGATCCTCTCTAAAGTCTAGACGTAAATATGTATATTTGAGTGTCAATCGGAATAAGTGTTTCTTTCATGTTAAACCTATCTTGCAGGACGGCCCGGTATTGGAGATGAAGATATGATAGTTTTGAGGCTTCGGATTCATAAGTTGAGAATGCAGGAAATGAATTATATTCCTCCGCAGCATTGGATGCAGTGGGAAAAAAACTGGTATCCCGCATATCATTCAGATGTTTGCTCATTCCTTCTACGGTTGCAGAACATTCTACTTAACAGCAGGCCTGGCATTGCCATCGGATTTTTGGCTTTAATCTCGTTTAGTGTTCCGGCCTCAGTCTTGCTGCTTCTTATTCAAATCCTTCCTCACTTGAAGGGCTAAGTAGTAGATTGTACCGCTTAAACAATAAATTGTGGCTTCAACATTAATCAAAATATAATCGAAAGCAGTCCCAAAATGCTTTCCACTAAGATGTGTGCAGAACCAACTTCAAAAGTCTTTTACAGCTTTGGCTGCTTCTCTCTGCCTTTTTACAGAGTCATGCTTCGTCACGGTTAATAATATTGATAATTAATTAAGTTTAAAATGAAATGAAATATGATTTATTTGCTGTATGAGCTGACACCAAAATAGTGATAGGTATTGTTAAACATATATATTGTATTACAAGGAAAATGATGTCCATAAATTATGAGAATAAAATCTATCCGAAATATTGTTAACCCACTGCATAGTGTATTTACTCAACTCGTGGTGAGAATTATTGATGTAAAGGGCAGTATATGCTATATAAGTTATTGAAAAAGAAAGATCAGTGCGTGAGATGAAAGATAAACCTGGCTTAGTAGGTAGGAAGAAGGATTGTCTCTCTTAAAAAAGACATGGTGTTAAGTGCCATAGTTTAAATTATTATAATTGTATGTAAGTTTGTAATAAATTCAATGGACGTGGAGGTTATGTTAAAAAAAAAAAAAACACTACATGTAAGTGTATATGTAAGCATATACAAATTAACTGTCATATGAGGATACCTATGATTATCTCTAACCAGTCAAATCTCATTGTTACATCACTATTGAGTTGAGATAAATAATGCAACCAAATGCTAATTGAAACTACACTAATTGATGCAATCAAATTGAGTAATTTATATACTATATTTTCACAAATAAAGAAAATGGAGTAACTGATGCACCTATGTTTTTGATAAAGGAAAAAACGGGTTTTACAGGGACCCGAAACCACAAAGTTTACAACAAAAGATAGGAAAGGACAAAAAATTCCAATGAATTAAACAGGCTGCAATAAAAGAAAAATCCAGAGTAAACAGCAACCAGCCAAAAAAATCCAGGAAGGGCAAACAAAGAGCCAGCCGAAACGCAGATAAAAAAACCAGCAGTAACTAATCTAGAGTCTTTAGAACAATCTCAGTCTCGGCCTCCAAATCCTGCATATCCTGGACACCCTTCTTGAAAGATTGAATCATTTGTAGCATGGGGGGTGCCTTCATTTTCAAATTAGCCCTGGTTCTCTTTGAAATCTCAATGACCTCTTCCTGGTTTTTATCTTTCACCTCTTCCAAATCAACAACCAAGGACCCCTGTTGAGCTTTATCCAGTTTTTCAGTCATAGCGTTGATGATGATAGCATTATGTCTTGCCATTCTGTTGTTTTGTTCAGTAATTATCTTCATAACATTTTTTATTTTTTCCAAATCAATTTCAATCCTTTTGTCCTTACCCGCATTGTCCTGGATCTCTTTACTAGCAGTGTTCTCATTACGCTCTTCATCCTTCTTGCATAACATAGAAACCTTAGCTCCCACTTCTTCCAATTTACTCTGGAGGGCCCAGTTTTTTATTTTCAGTTCATTAATTTCATGAAAGACCCATTTTGACATTCTGAAATGGTCCACAGCATTACTCCTAGCTATGCCCAGAAAGTTAGCAAAAGGTTCCCTATCAGGATTGAAGCAACTTTTAGCAGGGTCAGAAGTTCTAGGGGACCCAGTTCTAACATCTTTGTCTGTCGACAGGACATCAGAGGAATAATTATTATTTGCGCCTGAGTCCTCAGAATCAGGAGAGTCTTCAGAATATGAAACAAGGTTTTTGACAAGGAAGTTCTTTCCAGCGCCTTTGACTATGGGAGTAGAGCTTCTAGGCTCAGAAGCAGGACAAACTTTAACATACTAGGGGTTATGGATTTTGGTTTTAACTTATGCACCTATGTTAAAGTAAGGCAATGGAGAGAACTGTTGGAAATTAGATTTTGGATATTCTAGTTAAAGTTTGGATCAAAATGCAAAAGTGACAATAAAGTCCAAAGGTGGATAGCTAGTAGAAGGTCCTAGTCCAAAGATGGACAACTAGTAGGTAGGGTACACCATCTTAGGGTGGCTAGGACTATGCACCTAATGGAAGTATACAAATTTTAAGGTTAAGGTTTATTTGATGAGCACACACTTATACTCAAAGGGGTGAATAAATATAATTCAATATTTTACTTATTTAAAACTTAACAAGCACAATAACAACACATAAGGTCCACACAATTAAGAAAAAAATATTTGTGTAAAAACCCTTTTGGAGAAAAACCATGGAGAAGGGCTGCTTCAATCCATTATCTAAATCTAGCAATAAAAAAATAAAATGATCTTACAACTCTTTGTAGGCATCAACCTATTTTAGACACCAATCCCCACTTATTGAATTTGCAGGCACCAACTCACTGGAAACACCAATCCCCACTACTGAGCACCAACTCTGCAAGAGACATCAATCTCTTCTTTAAGGAGGCACCAACCTCTTCTAAAAAAATCACCTTTTAGATGTTTCTTCTTCAACTAATGATGAGCATAATTTTTTACACTTTCACAATTCACAAAATTTACTCTATATTGGATATGTTGTGCATTAAATCTACTCTACAATAAATTTGATTTTCTCTATATTTGAATCCTATTACATTTTTTTATTACATCGTTTACTCCCATTTCATCTTATTTTTTATAAATATTCATGCCTCTTCCTGAAGATATGCAATTTTCCTAAAGAAGGTTGGCCATCTTTTTATTTTAAAATATTTTTTGTGTAGCCCTTCATTATTATCATCATAAGGGTCAGCCATCTTTTTATTTTAGTGATGCCTTAAAGAAGGTAAATTATTCCATTTTAAGCACCAAAACTAAATGGAGGTTGGCCTTAAATAAATTAAATTTAGCTCTTATTATTCCTTGAGTCGGCCATGTAAATAACTTATTTTGAAAATATAATTATTAACATGTTGGCCAAACAACTTTGACATAATGAAATTATTTCCAACAATCTTCCTTTTTGAGCTAAACAAATTTTGACAAAGCAACATTTGATATCAATGACAATATTTTCAATAATCTCCCCCTTTTTATTGATGACAACCTTGCAAAGAAAGAATCATTTGAATACAAGAAGAACATAATATTTCCTCCTTTTGTAATGATCCCTCTTTCTATAACTCTCCCCCTTTGACATCAAAGGAAATAGTTTAGTTTGATATTTTCATAAAGAAACCCCCCCTTTCTGCAATATTTCCATCAATGGTACCATTCTATCTCTTTTTTAATTCTCCCCCTTTTTGAAATTCACTAGTTGATCTTTTTTTCTAAATTGACTCTTGAATGCATAATGCCAAAGAATATGTAGGGCTAAAAAATAATCCAATAATTATCTCTCACTAAATCTGTTCTTCTTCTTAAGAACTTAGTGACAAGATTGGAAAGATATAACTCCCCATTTTCTCCTAAGATACTCAAAAGACTCTTTTAGAATCTTTTAGAAGGGGCTTGTGAAAATATATGTAATGTATTCTTTTGTGGAAACGTATTCCAACTTGACTTGTTGTTTTACAACCTGGTCTCACAAGAAATGATACTTGATAGGAACATCATTTGTCCTTGAGTGCATAATAGGATTCTTTGAAATATTTATTATACTAGTGATTGCATAACCATCTTTCTTTTGTTTGTCCCTTATAGAATCTTTCTTCCTTGATCTCACTAAACATGTAGAGGTTATTTAATGCTCTATTTGTATCTGCAACTACTTTTCTTGTACTTTTATTTCTCATTTCTCAACCTTAAGCACAAAATGTGAGAGTGTTTCCTTGATCACACATTTGAATAAAAATAATAATTTTATTCTTCAAACCTTCAACATACAAAAAAAATTAAAAAAATTATCTTTCCATTATCAAGGCTAAGAGTATATTTACTACTTATCCTTATTGTAGCATTATCTCTCAATTTCACAGTTCCTCCATTTACTTCTTCTAGTGTCAAAAACTATCACCATTAACAATTTCACACTATGTTTTTCTCCCCCTAAATTAATGAGCATAATTAAGTCCCTAATTTCTAAAATTATGCATTCCAAAGCCTATATTTACTATTTTTTGAAGGCTTGCAAGCATTGAATAAATACAAGTTACAATTAATTTTTTTGCTGAAAATGAAGGTGAAATTGTAGCTTAAAATGTGTAAACCTATATATTATATTGTAGATTGAATTAAGTGTTCTTTGATACATTTATTTTTGTATGATTAATCTATTTACATCAATTTTACCAATTGTATAAAGAGACATAATATTGTAGAAGAATGAGACAAGAA
Source organism: Sequoia sempervirens (assembly GCA_007258455.2). Taxonomy (NCBI): domain Eukaryota; kingdom Viridiplantae; phylum Streptophyta; class Pinopsida; order Cupressales; family Cupressaceae; genus Sequoia; species Sequoia sempervirens. Next base: position 17,251 of record VDFB02046052.1, read on the forward strand.
GATATAAGTGACACAACATATACGTGGAGAAACCCTTTTGGGAAAAAACTCCACCAAAATCAATAGTTCTTGTATTATTTAACCTTAGAACAAGATTACAATAATACTATATCAATCCTTGATTGATATGCTTCCTTGCCTTCAATAATCCTTCTTCACAACTTGCAATAAACTCTCATACACTTTCTAAAACACAAGCTATCCATGCATTCCATGTGACCAAGCATGAATCCACACATCCCATGCCATGCTTCAAACCCTCTGACATGCACAAGCTCAACCTTGCTAACCTTCAATCAAGATTACAAACTCTGATGCAATTGCTATGATAAATAGACAATTAATGAGCATGTAAACGTATAAGAGTTATCAAATACAAGAGCATAAATCTCCTCTCAAAAATCTATGCCTAGATTGTGCAAGTAGAGTTCCACACTATAACATGAAGTCAAAACCAAAGTTTCCTCAATTTAGGCACCCCAAACTGAACACTTAACTGATTGTTGGTCAAGAAAATATCTTGCAAGAATCACCTCAAATTTGGCACCCA
>VDFB02046053.1:0-16178 GCA_007258455.2 Sequoia sempervirens
AGACTAAGAGATAACATCATATAGATAGAATTCTCATAATTATTATATTAACCATCACAAAAGAATACATTTATATATCTTCCCCTATGCTCTTTTCTATCTTCTTATTATCTTAAATATAACCTTTCAAACATATTACATACAATTTCATTTATAGTTCCTATATACATTACTACATTCTCTCATCATATGTCTTCTAATATCACTCATATCTTTCCATATACATATAACTATGATATGGGATGTAAACCATCTATTCTAACCTTATTATAGATGGCATTATTTCAATCTTAGGGTCTACAAGGTCTTTGTTTCAATATGTGATAGGATGTGCCCAGTGGTGTATGAATTGTTACTCTTTCCATAAAATAATAACATTTCTAAGATTCAAGGTTAATTAAGTTTCTTAATTCCTAGGGGATTAAAATGAAAATTTTCAATTTCAATATGATGGGATAGGTCATGTTAAGAGTATTACCTATGAAGCTTTTACTCAATAAAGGACTCTAGCTAATTACTATACTTAAACATTACATTTATTAGAATCGAAATAAATAATTCAAATGCCTAGGTAATTTTTAATTAATGGTCATATGCAATATTGTTGATATTTTAAAACTAATTTTATTCAACTATGATTACTATGTGGTCATATTAACATGTGAAATCAAGTGTGAAGGATAATTCCATGGTAAATAGAACATAGGTCTCCAAGGAACCTTAATTTGACTAATCTTGTATTGCCAACTATAGTATATTTTGAGGGACTATAGTCATAATGTAATGTGATGTGGTTTGATAAATGATTGCCTAAGGTCTTTATTATTTATTTTCATGTTTGAGATGACATCCTTGTTGGAATTTTTGGGTTTTAGTTATTATGTATTTTTAAAAGGTTAAATGTTTTTATTTATGTATTTTTTGTGTTTTAGGGCCTTATGGTTGGTACATATGGATTGGGTACCATTTTAACCTATTTTCATAGATATAGATCAAGATTTGACACCTCTTAGGTACCCCTTAGGAAGTGTGACGAATTTAAGGTTTGGAGGTTGGGGTTGTTGGCTTGTAACATCCTACCCTCATTCTCCAAAACTTTTTTATAAGATCAGGAATTCCCATAAGGTGTCTCACATGTGTGAGCCACATTTGTAAGGATTTTATTGGATGAACATATAGGTAGAATTCACTCTTTCAAATTTCTCACACATGTGTGAGAACTTATGGGAAGATGCGACTTGAGGATGAATGAGAGAGTGAAAAGTATCACTCCACCATTCAAGGAATTAAAATTTGAATGTTATATATCATCCCTCTAAGGATGAGAGAATGGTTCTTTTTCTTTTTTATTTTATTTTTTCTATTTTCTTCAAGGAAAAAGTAGAAGGTGGGAGAATGGAAATATTTGGAGTTGAGAATGGGACTTGGATAAAAACTTAAAGATCGTCACCAAAAATCCTCAAACCTTGGATAACTTGGAGACATAGGTTTCAAGCATCCCTTTTATTTTTTATATTATATATGTGTGGAGGAAACAAAAATGATTTTTTTTTTTTATATTTGTGTTTAGTTTCTTGTTGTGTTTTGATGTGTTGATTTGGGAATTTTTTTCTTCCCTATTGTATGAGTCAACCTTTGAGAAGATTCATGGGTGTTTTCACTCCATTTATCATTGAGTAGTCATTGTTGTGTTTGTATTGAGAAAATAGTTGTTTTGTAGTTATGTGATGCTTGTGTGTGACCCAACTTTCATGAAGTCCTCTTAGCTCGAGGGTGGTTCATAAGAAAGCCTATGGATGGGAGGTAATCTTCCCATTGCTAAAAGGGGTATTTTTTGTGTGCTTGTGTGTAGTTTATAAGTATTGTGAGAAGATCCAATTTCCATTTCAATGGATATCCTTATTTTGCTATTGCATTTTATTTTAAAAAGAAGGAAAATTTGTGTAATATCCTCTAAAGATTATTCATGAAAATAGTGTTCAAATTTCTAATTATTGCTATTATTTTTATGTAGTAAGATTTTGTTATAAATTCCCTTTCAATATATATTGTTTGAATGAATAGAGTGTTTCCTCATTTGCAGTCGGAACTCATTCACAATTTTTAGTGGATACAATATTAATATTTTTTTTCTTTCAAGTTGTGAAAAGTAAGACAAATTATTTTTGATACTTGATATAGATATAAAAGAAAAAATAATATAAACTATATCAAGAAATTTATATAATATCTCTTATTGTGTTTGAATATGTGTTCCTTTTTAACATATTTTAAATTTCATAAAACCAACTCATGTAATTTAACTTGTGAGTACAAGTAAGCATACATTTAAATGACATAATAATTTTATTTTGTATGTCAAAATTTGATATTATTTCATCTTTAATATTATTGATGACGCTTGTTGTTGTTAAGCCAAGGAAATTGATAAATAAGATAAGGAAGCTAGGAAAAAAGTATCAAGTACTAAATTTAAGATGGAGACAAAAAAATCAAGAGTTTAGGAAAATCACAAATTATATTTTATTTTATAATTTACTTAATTTTGTATTAAAAAATAAGGGAAAGGGTCCTAATCCTTAAATTCACGTAAATAAAATAGAAAAACAAGAAACAAAAGAAAAAATTTCCCAAAGCAACCACAAAAACTGGCTCAAAGTTTAGGAAAAACACCTAAATGGACCATGAGGCAAACAAGACTAAGGAAAAAGTCCTAAAAAATTTCAAGAGAAATACACAAGTCATACAAACAAAAGTAGGCATTTAGGCATGAGAATAACATATAAATAAAAATGAAAATGAAACAACAAACAACATCAACAACTATCATTCCATACAACCTTTAATAAGGTTTGAATTCTCCATCAGAGTGTTTAGAGAGTCCATTGATCCATCCCTAGGATTATTGTTTCTACCTTTACCTAAATCTTTTACTTAGGAGTTCTTGCTTTATTTCATCCTCTGCATTTTTATCTTACATTGACCTAAACTAGTTCCCATCATTTTTTTTTGTGTTATACCATTAGGAAAAGAGATAAATATTTCTAGGGAATTTTCCTTCACTATGATCTTCTCTATAAAATTATCAAACTCAATCCTAGACTCTAGAATAGAGAAGTAGACATGAAGGTCATCAATCTATACTTTGAGCTCATTAATGTTAGTCTCAACCTTTGTCCTAGTTCCTAACATATCCTCTTGTTGATTTACATCTTCTTCCCCCTGATTGATCCCAGTGTCATATTCTTCATCAAAATTTTATTCTTCAATATTAATCTCCTCACCATTTGTATCAAGTCATGGTCTTCTATATAGTCCTTTTCAATTGTTTTTTTCATATTCTAAAGCAATCTCTCCATATCCATTTCTAGAATCCTCATTCTTCTGTCTCTTTGTCATTTTTCCTCCTCTCTTTGACTCAATTTCTTCATAGGTCATGACCTTCCTATCTTTCCACTTTTGACGATGTTTTGATCCCATGATTATCAAATTTTGAAGTACAAATGAGTTTGAATAACAAAATGACTAGATGATGAACACAATTCCACTCCCAAATGGTCCCAATTGTTGATTTCTTCCAAAATGGAATAAAAATTACATCTAAAGAACATGTAGAAGAAAAGAATCAATAAAACATGTACAAAATAAGTCAGTATTGGTCATATAGAAAAAAATATCAAGTTGCTAGAAATTATTGGTAATTCATTATCAGTAAAAAGTATAAGAAAATAATAAAAAAAGCAAACAAGATCTCATTTAGTTTTCAACCATTTGAAATATTAAAAAACTAAATGGGATCTCATTTAGGATAAAGGATTTCATTTCTAGAATGAGATCCTATTTCTTAAAATTTGTGTTTCTAGCCAATTTTCTATCTAGGTTTCCATTCAAATAAAGGCTTGTGAACCCGACCCTTAGCTTCAGACCTAAATTGACCTTCAACTCGAAGGTCATGTCTATGTCACTAGAAAAGTGTGACTTTTGATATATGTCTAAGGGCATTTCTACAAAAAATTGAAGGAAATTAAAACTAGTTATAGATGAGATTGTCTAGATTTCAAATATGTAATTGTTTAACAATTGGATTTTTTTTTTCTATTTTTTCTATTTTTTTTAATGAAATTAGTCCATAAACTTGAAATGACAGGCTTTTTTATTTTTTAATAACTTTTTATTTTTTATATTTTTTGAAAATAAAATTATATGTCAACAATATTTAGATAATTATTTTGAATTTGAAAAAAAAAAATAAAATTATAAGTTTAGGTCTTGAGATTTGTTATTTCTGGATTTTGATTGTGTTGATGAAAAAGCTTGAACACAATAAAAATCATAAAATAATAAATCTCAAGCATTATGGATTGTGGAAATCTCATAGTATTAAGTTTAGGTCTACTTATGATTGACATACCGAAGGGGTTTTCAAAAGAGAAATTACAACCAATAAAAAATTAAATAAAAAATATTTAGAAGAAAAAAAAAAAAAACTACAAAAGAATATCCTCAACAATATTCAGTGTCTTATAGATCTTTTCTGGAAAGGGTTAATTTTTTATTTTTTATTTAGGTCAAAATATGGTTGATGTACACATGCATGTTATGGTCCTAAAGAGTGTTTAAACAATGGTTTTTAGACATTCTTATTGAAAATCATTTTTTTTCAACTGGGTGTTAAAATAATTTACATATTTTGAAATTAGACTCTGAGTACTACATGTCATATTAATAACCTTTTTAAAGATTCAACATTTAAGTGGTTCAAATTTTGAGGTCAAATGTGACAAATTCTAAAAATCAAGAAAAACACTTTCACTTTTTAGCCAAAAAGTGGATTGAACTTCTTGCACATGCCCTTTATTTGAAGCATCTTTAGAGAGACCTAAAAATCATATTTCAAGAATCAAGTCCCCACAAAATTCTTGGACCGATATTTGGGATATTTTTGGAGTTCCACATTATCCTTGATTACTAGATGATCCTCCATTAGATTGCCTCATTCCACTGGATGATGTTGATGTGGAACTTGATCATCTTGATGATACAAAGACTTATCCAATAACTCCTATTCCCCAATTGAGGTCACAAATTCATCTTATATTTTTGATTCATTGATAATTTTCAATAATTTATTGAAACAAGTATCTAATTTTCTTGCTAATAAGGATTCTTATTTATGGAGTCCCACATTTCAAATTTGGAGAACCACTTTGAGAGTTTATCTCTCCCATTTTATTGTAGCCATTACATAACTAGAATCAATTCATACTTGTATTTGGAGTTAGTTTAATATTAGTTTCTATTTGTTCCTAGTTTTTCACCTTCTATTATGATTGGGTATGTACCTAATTAGATTGTTGAAACATCATCATCTATAAAGAGCTTGGTAACAAATGATTAAATTTACTAGACACAATCTTCATACATATGGATTATTTCTTTCCAATTCTTATTCACAATTGGAAGTATTCCTCTTTTTTTTGTCTTTTTGAAAATATTGGATCATGTTTTGTCTTCAAGCACTCAATTTTTTTTTAGGAGATTACACATTATGGGGAGGATATCATGTCTCTCTTTATCCATATTATGGGGGGTTATTGATTTTATATTCATGATGGATGTAGTCCTTTTGGGTAACATTAAATCCTATATACATCATCATTATTTGTACCTTTTCTTTTTTGAAGAGGATTTTTGTCCCACTACGCTTGCTCCTTTTCACTATTTGGGAGAGATCACAATGTACATGGGTACCTAAAATAGCCCCGTAGATAGGATCCATCTATTAACCCTTTCATATTTTCATATTTTCATAATAATCTACTCCCTAATTTACATCATAAGGGCTCGAGTGTTGGTGTAAGAAGGCAATTTAGCTATCTATTTTAGGGTAAAAGTACAAATTCATGTCACACTTTTGGCCAATTAAATAGTTTTGAGTGAAATAGTTTATCCCTAAATATTTGTGCTCCAAATAGTTTCACCCAAAACTATTGGCCTATACATGGCACATAGGGTTTTCATTGAAACCCTTTTTCCTGAAACCCAAAAATTTGAATTTTTCCCTTTGTCACTTTGAAATGTGACACATTTTAGGCGTGAGGTCTCAATGGAAGGGGTTTTGGTCAAAACACTTTCGACCAAAACCATTTCTCCCAAAATTCTCTATGCAACATCCTAGTTGGCAGCCAACTTAATCTTTTAAAAAAAATTCTGAAACTTTCAACTTCAACTAAGTATTTATTCAATCAAAATGACTTGAAAAGAAAAAAGAAAAATACCCTTTTGTAAAGCTTAGAGTGATGAATCTATTGGTAATTTTTTCTAGTACACCCTTGGAATTATCTAAAGGGTAGCTAACCCTTATAATCAAGAATTCTCAAGATGAAAGGCCAACATAATGAGTAAAGGACTCTAGGGTCTTTACTCCTTCACTTTAGGCTCTGTGGGACCTAGGAGGGTGTTCCTTATCATGTTCATTATGATCTATTTGATGGAGAACACTTTTTATGCACAAATTAGTTCCTAATATCTGGTAAATATCACCACCTCCGGGTTTCAGATATATCTTCATAAATATTTTGAGAACCAGATGAAGAACCAATGGATTTGGAACCATAATGTTGATCATGGATGCCATGAAGTGAGAGCACACATTAGTGTTAACTCTATACTTGTCCTCATATTCAAGGCAATCCCTCCAAAAAACCCACTTCATTGCTATAATGGTCAGAGAATGCTTATTCTTGGTCATTCATTTGAGGCGCCTAGTTGAAATATCACCAAGAAAAGCCGACTGGGATTTCTTGCATACTAGCTTGATTGGGGTATTCATGGTGACAACCTCTATGCAACCACCTAATACTAGCTCTACACACAGACTGCCTAAGTCTAAGCTCTATGCAAATTCTATGCAACTGCTAATGTCAAATGCTAAGCCAGTTGCCTATTACAAATTCTGTTAAGAGTGCTAAGTGTGATTTTTCTATTTCCTAAGTTCATATTTATAGAAATGACCAGGATAAGTGTGGTAATTTTCATACCACAAACATGATGTTAATCAAGTACCATCTCAAAAATTACACTAAGGATCACTCGAATTTCCCACCCAGTTGTGTTTGCTAAGTATGATTTGCTGCATGCAAGATTAGTAGGAGCTAATTAATTAAATATAAGCTGGTGGTAGTATTTAGTGGTAGTTCATATGGCCGAATGATGAGGTGTCATGTTGCAGGCATTTTTCAAATTCCAAGGCAAAACCCATATCTTTTCATGCACTTATTGCATATTTGGCTTAATGATTTCACTTGGGATATTAATTGCCATGGCATACAAATGCCTAAGATACCTTCAAATTTCTAGCTCAAGTTCCAAGAAAATCACACCGAAGTACATCATTACCAAAGGTCATTATGAATTCTTGTCATTTCAAAATGACAAGTAATTTTTTTTGCATGAGAAAATAACTGGTGATACATGCCAAATTTAATGCTAGAAGGTGAGAGTTATTGGACACTTCAATAAGGAAATAACTAAGTATCACATGAAAAATGGTATCATTGTGAAAGCTTTTCAAACATGCTACCTAAAGATAGAGAAGTTTTGAGCGCAACCAAGGCTGAGGTAAATTGCAAGAAATTTGAGCTAAGAAAAAGTCTTCAACAAAAGAAAAGTGGCAGAAAGTTAGCAAGTAGAGGCACAAGTAGAGACACAGGGAAAGGAAACACAAAGCTTGTTTGATGCTATGCAAGCAACATCAACCATCTATTTCTTTGAAGACATCTCATATGCTTCTCCTGGGATACCAGATAAGCCAAAATGGGTAAACACACGGGTTTTGGATAGGCCCAAAAGTTATAGAAACCAGAGCCTAATCAAGGAGGACTGGGATAATATTCATGATTCCATTCTCGCAAAGAATCCTAAGTCTTTGAGGAGGCAGCTTGTGAGAGGATGAAGAGATTCAACAACTTGGATTCATTAGCGCAAAAGCTATGATTCAGTGGGTTTCCACAATATATGGTCCCATTTGTGCACTATTGCATAAAACTAGTCGATGTGACCATTGAGCATTTCAACTTGAGCAGCAACACCATCGAGGCTGAGAGTTGAAAGTTAATATCTACTTGGGAGCTATCTGGAATATGCTATGCATCCCTAATCAACACTCCAGACCGCAAGAGATAGACCCATTCAATCTAGCAAAAGGAGAGGAAATATGGAGAACTATGAAAAGGGCTTTGGAATTTTATAACAAAGAAATCCAAAGGCCTAAGCAAGATCATAAAAAACCACCAAAGATCCTGGCATCGGACAATGCCTTCCTACCCGACATGCATGAGGCCTTCTTAATGTTGACATTTGTTTGTGACCTAGACACTAACAAGGATGTGCACAAGTTTCAATTAGGTCCAGGGTTTCAATTCCGTAAGCAATATTCTTTTTTCTAGTATGATTTTGCACAATTCCTTGTTGATGAGATGATAAAGAAAATATGGAACTACCAAACACAACAGAGGTTCAGGTTTCCTTCCTTCCTTGCCCATATGTTTTTGGATTAGAACCCTAATTTCTTCAAGAAGCATGTGAAGTTGGCTATTTTTGATGGATCTGGCAAAAGGAGGCCAGTTTCTATATGGACTCCTCTCCTCTCCTCTACTTACGATTATTATGCATTTTCAAATTATTTCTTAACTCCGATTTTACAAGATTTGAAGGGAGATGATGGTATCGACTAACTCACCAAGGAGCAGACAGGGTATATGTAGAACTTCACTCCCAAATGTGACTAGTTTCTTAGAGTGGATTTCACATTCATCCAGATGCATAGTTTCACCGAGGAAAAATTTTGCCTTCCGACATGTGTCACAAATTAGGTTCTAGTGCTTGAAATGTTCTGGAAAGTATCCATCATCGACTACACCTTTTGTGGGGGAAAGGCCAAGAAAAAGGGGTTTTTCATCTGCCCACTAACTTTTAAAATGGTGCTCATGAACAAGAAATAGACGCACAAGTTGTTGGAAGATAAGCTAGCTCACTTGGGGTTGGTGAGGATTTGTGAAAAATGGAATTATATCCTCGAAAATGACTTGCCAAATAAATATGTCAAGGTAATGCACAGTCCTTGGCCTTACTGGGAAAAGAGGTAGAACCCGCTAAAAGATCTGGATGATCTACTAGTTGATTTGCTTCACATTCCTATAGAGGATAGTAGGCTGCCATGGCATAAGTTCTACTTCAGTGTGGTGAAGTATGATGAGAAGTGCTAAATAGGAGCTGACCTTTGAAACAAATTATTAAAAATAGGATGGAAAGAGGAAAGAATCAGATATTTTTGGGTGTACCGCCAAGAAATCAAACAACCTGAGGCCCCTTATGGAAGCATGGTGTTGGATGAGGAATTTGATAGATTGTGGAATGAGGCGCACATGGATTCTAAAGTGAGTGCTAATAAGGACAATGAATTTGGTGAGGAGTCCAAAGAGCATGCAGAGAAAGGGAAGGAGAAAGAAGTAGAAGAGCTATCAGCCTCTACTTAGCAAAAGAGGAAGGCAACAGAGCAACCTAGCTAGATTACTTCAAATGTGTAGTTGAACCTATTGAGAGCTTCGTGGACACTCACCTAGATCAAAACATTGACAAGAACGATTCAACAATAGTCGGAAACCATAGAGATGGAAGACTCCCTGCCCACCAAATGGAAGCACATAGAAGCACTTATTGGGGAAAGTTTACAAGCACTTGCGATAAGATAGGAGGTTGTGGTGAGCTAGGAACCACAATCATCCAGTCAGCGGGTAACATTCACCCCCTATTCTCTTCACAATATTTGGTGTACCTTGCTATCTCCACGTCGTCCATCACTACTAGTGTTGGCCCTTACTTTTCTACCTCAACTGTAATGGTCACGTCAGGTTTCTCCTAGTTCTCTCATATGAGGCCATTTATCTTGATGCCTCCGTAGACCCTTACACCATCCACCACTACCAAATCTGCTCTCACCTCTTTCTCTATGAGCATGGCTACCATTGACACCCCTCCTACTACTGCTATATCAAGCCCAAGCCAGTCCGCTCAGCAGATGGAGTTTGTCATGACTCTCCAGTCGCCGTAACAGCCGATGAGTCCTCCTTCTAGTTCACAAACCAAGTTTTGGCATGTCCCTCATTTCTCGCTACTTATAGTTGATCTCCCTAAGAAGAAAATTCTTGGAGTTACTACCCTCACATTCCCTTTTTCCCTACCTCCTGGTGTCGATTTCACAGGCGGGCTAGTTCAATCGCCATCCCAATTTATGGCATAGGGTGATGTTACAAAGAAAGCATGGGCTCTCAGAATTCAGAAGTGAAAGGCCAAGGATGACAAGAAGCTGGCGGAGCCATAGGTGTATAGTGTTTACAATGAAGCTTAGAAATTAATCCATTTCACAACCATGGATCCAAACATCATCAAACTACAAGGGGATATGCAGCCTGATGATTACATCATGTTTTCCATGGGACTCGATTTGAACAGAGCCCGAACATAGGACAAAGTTGAGTTCATGGAAGAAATGCATCGGGTTGTGACCACTGACTTCCTCAAGTTTGGTCACCAACTAAAAAAGAAAGAAGATGGGTTGAAACTTGTGAAGGATAGGGTGAATTTCCTGCAAATGAAGGAAAAGGCGATGGAAGCAGAAACTAAGCGCTTATCAGATAAAGTGTAGGAAGTAGAGGTAGAGCAAAAGAAACTCCAGGAGGAACTTGTAAATTTCCAATCTATTGACCCCACTCTGGTCAACGTGTTGTGGAGAAGGAACCAATACTATTAGAGTTGGTTAACTCTAGTAGAGGATGTGGTATAGCAAAAGAGTGAGGAGGTTGAATGAAAATGTGCTCAATTCAAGCAACAAATGCAGTAGAAGGATGCAGACTTTGAGAACCAAAGGGCCCAATTGGAAAAGAAACTCCAAGAGACAAAGTCTTCCCTTGAAGCAGAATTAGCGAACAAAAGTCGAGCTAAAGAAAAATGGCTCATTGAATGAAGGACTTTGTCAGAATAACTTGCATCCACAAACAAAAGTATCATGGAGTTGACACAAAATATTAGCTCTAAAGATGTGGAAATTTTCCTTCTATGAAGTGTTCCCTAAGACCCTGCTACCCAACCGGACCTCATTCTAGTCACTCAATAGCTATATGTTTCATATTGGGAAAAGGTCAATGCCTTCTTCCTAACACTACAGTCGAAACTCCAATTTATGTTGTAGGCGACAAGTTTGAGTAGGGAGGTTTGTGGAGCAATTGAGCAGTTCCCTCAGTTTTTTGCAGAAAGGGTTCCTAAGGAAAAAAAATTGCTAAGTTATACATGGTCTCAGATGAAGACTTGGAAAAGTTAGGGATCAAGGATTAGAAGGCTGCTACCAAGACAGTGAATAAATTCATCCACTACCACTCAACTATCCTTTGTACTCACTCATGAACAACCACCTTGAGCCAGACTATGGATAGCATGTAGGAGAAATTTTCCTAGCTAACTCAGATGGGCCTACCCTCCCCATTCATTGTAGATGAGTCAGTGGCCACAGTAGAGAAAATTGTAGCAAATATTGAAGAGAAGCAGCAAGACACATTTGCTTTCCAGGACAAAGCCATGAATATAAAATTCCTTGAGCTCCCTTCGAGTAGTTTTATTTTGCTAAGTACTGGCCCGTGCCTCATATGTTTGAAGTTTCATCCTTTGCTTCTCAATTAGGCCACTTTTTGCTAAACTCCATCAGCTGTCATCACGTGTCTGCCAAGCACTCTTCATAGCAAATGCTTCCTTCGCTCTTCTATTGGTTCCCGCCATGCTTCCACGTGTCGTTTCCGCAGGATATTCGTAGTTGCTTCCCTTCATTTTTCCATTGGGACCCATCTACATGCCATGTAGCTTTCATTCACATGCACTTTTGGGAAAACCCCACAGTCAATGCCGATAGTAAGGAATGTTGCCACGTGTTTTACCAGTGCAAGATTTAATCAAGGAAGGAGAGGAATGAACCACAGGTTGTGACCTGCCGCCATGCATCCTTTCGGCATGAGTTCTACTGAAGGGAAGGGTAGAGTGAACAAGCTGCAACGTACTACCATGTATTCTAACTACCTAAATAGATAAATGACACTTGTTTGCATAGGGATTCTATGGGACCATTTCCATCATTTGTAGGGGATGAATCTGATTGGGGAGTGACTACGTGCTGTGGCCTGAATTTTTTTTGATACAATGTCCAAGGGAAATCATTTCCGCTGCCATCATTGCTCAATATACAAAATATTTTTTGTTACTAGCCCACTAGGCAGTGGGATTTTTGGCTATATATACTACTTCTTGCTTTGAAAAATAGGTTTGAAAGATGCAGAAAATTAGAAGAAGACACTAGGCCTTTTTTTTATTGCTTTTAGATTATTGTATGAGACTTTCATACTGTGCCACTATCTGGCCTCTCTTTTTCTCTTAAGTTATTTTATAAAACATTGATAATGTGCCATTATTGTCCTAAATTGTTCATTTGCATAACTTCTATGATTTTAATGCAAGTTTGTTGGTTTAGATCATGTCTTTGACTCCTCTTTTCAGTGAATGTGTGTGAAAATTATTTTATGTCATTAGATGAATGGTTCAGATCTTTTGTCTTTGATTTATGTTATTCTGGAACATTACAAATTACTGGTTAGGCCCTTAAATCGAATCTCCAAAGATAGATTAATCGTGCCTATATCTACCCCTTGGTGTATTGCCTTAGTTAGATCTTTATTTTTTATATTTTCTTCCTTTTCCCATTCCAAAACCCCAATTACAAAAGAAATTTGCTTCATTAAAAACCCAAAGGTCACTTAGTTTAGCACAATTGGTCCCCCCATTAACCGAGTTTCCCATAAAGGTTGTTACATTGGCAATTTTTTTCATCAACAATACCCATTGATCAATTGCAAAGGTGCTATTTTGAAACTTATTTATCAATATAATATTATCTAATATAGATGTATCATCCTCATGGCCCTCTCTACCTTACTCCTAAAGCTCTAGAGAATCCTCCATAGTGTGTGCATCCTCAACATACTTAGACCCATAATCATAGGCATATCCACAATTTTTGCAAAGGTGAGGTGAGTGTCCACACCTAGAAGCATCACCCTCATCACACTATGAAAATGGATTTCTATATTATAATAAGGTTTGTGTGAGGGAACCAATTTACTATAAAATCTAGACATCAACACTCTACTTCATAGTGGAAGGGATCATCACATTATGAAATTTTTACCTACCTAGGGGTCTTGGTATGTTGTCTTGGGTAACCCTACCTGTTAGGGTTAGAAAGGTTGATATCTAACAATTAAATGCAGATTTAATTAATAAACAAAGAAACTAAAACACACACACATAGAATAAATCATAACACAAAGAATTTAACGTGGTTCACCCAATCTGGGCTACATCCACCAAACCGCAGCCATCCAATACTTTTATTATCCAGTATAAAACTTATTACAATCTTGTGAATAATCGCATTTTTCATCATACTGTAATACCCATCCGAACCCATTTTTAACAAGCTTAGAAGCTTCCAGATTTTGGGTTCTACAAAATCAGATTTTTTTTTCGTTGATTTTTCCCTTTTTCAGTGATGATGTGAAAAAGTAGGGAGAAATTTTTTCTCGGGGGCTGCTGCCCTCAAACCCCTACCCAGGGCCCGACCCAGCCCCAAACCCCAGCAAGGATACATGTCGGGGTGTATAGTATACCATGGCCTATATAGTATAGCATGATCAATCACCACATACCAACAATCTCCCACTTGGAGACTGATCAGGCTCCACACCAACAAAATCTCCCACTTGGAGACTGATCTTGGACGACACTGCTACAATTATAGCTTCCACTAGAAATAATTACCTTGGACCTTGCTGCTTTGTTATGCTTGAATTCAACCTTGAAGGCCAACTGAAGCTGAAGAGGAGCTCATCTTCTCCGATGTCACCACCTTCGTAAACATATCTGCTGTATTGACATCTGTATGTATCTTGTCCAGCTTGACTTGTCCATCCTCCAACACTGACCGAATGAAATGATATCTCAACTGTATGTGTTTTGTTTTAGAATGGAAGGAAGAATTCTTTGCAAGATGTATAACACTCTGGCTATTTGTAAACAAGTAATTTCCAGCCTATTGTTTTCCCAACTCATCCATTAAAAGTTGCAACCATATCATCTCCTTTTCTGCCTCTGTTGCAGCAACATACTCTACCTTTGTGGTGGATAAAGCAACCACCTTTTGCAATCGAGAAATCCAACTCACTATTGTCCCATCAACTGTAAAAACATAACCTATGGTACTCTGCCTAGTATCTATATCCCCTACCAAATCTGAGTCAACATAGCCTTTTAAATCAGTATTAGAGCCCCCAAAACATAAACATTTATTGGATGTACCTCTCAAGTACCTGAGAATCCATTTTACTGCATTTTAATGCTCAACTCCAGGATGACTCAAATACCTGCTAACAACTCCTATGACATGTGAAATATCCAGTCTCATGCATACCATGGCGTACATTAAACTACCTACAGCTGAAGCATATGGTACCTCAGACATTTTTTCTTCCTCTTGTGTCTTTGGACACATATCCTTAGTCAATTTAACATGACTAGGAAAAGGTGTGCTGACAGCATTTGCATTCTTCATATGAAATCTCTGCAACACCTTTTCAACATAATTAGCCTGAGATAAAAACAATTGTCTGTTTTTCCTATCTCTACAAATTTTCATACCAAGGATTTGCTTTGCTGCCCCCAAATCCTTCATAGCAAAAGATTTTGCATTGTTGTTTTAGCTCACTTATGTGATCCATGTTAGACCCTGCTACAAGCATGTCATCAACATATAAACATAAAATAATGTAGTTGTCATTATCCAACCTCTTAAAATAAACACAATGGTCAAAATTACACTGACTGTAGCCTTGCTCAGCCATAAAACTATCAAATTTCAAGTACCATTGCTGACGTGCTTGCTTCAAGCCATATAAACTTTTATTCAATCTGCACACTAGTTTCTCCTTACCTTTGACCTCAAATCCTTGTGGCTGGTCCATATATATTTCCTCTTCAAAATCACCATGGAGAAAGGTTGTTTTAAAATCAAGCTATTCTAAATGCAAATCTTCAGCAGCCACAATACTTAAAACAATACGAATAGAAGTCATTTTAACAACTGGAGAAAAAATCTCATCAAAATTAATACCCTTTTTCTATGCAAATCCCTTTACAACTAATCTGGCTTTAAATTTTTTCTTACCTCCATCCTCCTCTTTCAGCCTATAAACCCATTTGTTTGGTAAAGCCTTTTTACCTGCAGGCAACTTGCATAATTCAAATTTTGTTGTTGTTGGGCGTGTATTTTTCTATTGTTTCATTAAGATGGAGATTAGCAATGTGCATAGATTGACTTTCAACCATGAAGGTGAGCCAATCAGACCTAGATTTGCATCTTATTGAGTCTTGAAATGAATTGTAATTGATTTTCCCTGACTACCCTAATTAGACTATGTGACCTAATATGTAAAATGCAAACTCCCAATAATTGATAAACAAAAATAGAGAATTGGAGGTAGATCTGAGAAGGGAAAGTGATTATGTACCTATCTTGAAAAGTTGTTGCTAGTTTGAATATAGGGACAAAGTTTCCCAGGGGCATATGGGTCCTTGTAGGCTTCTTCTGCTCTATTTTTGGAGTCCTCTAATGAAAAATTTGAGACCTTTGTTTTTGCTTACAAAGTTGTCAGATCACTGCCAAATAATTTTGTAGGTGTGTTTCTATGAGTTGACAAGATATAGGGATTCAAATGCAACAACGAATGAATGATCTTTAAACTTCTTTCAATCCTTTCTAAACCTAAAGTCTGCACATTCACAAAGAGAAGAAATGTTGTGCCATTTAGGGGCTTGCCTTGGTCAAACCTTGTGTGTTTCCACTTCCATAATGTCAATGTCAATGATAAAATGGATAAATGATAGGAAGGAATGATGAATCAACAAAGTGTTGCAGCTCACCACCCTTTAATGAATTCTTTGAAGGATTGAAGCCATGCACATCACTTCAAGGTATTGGATATTGATTGTTTGATTGCTTGCATTTCTTGGAAACCTACATCAAG
>VDFB02046054.1:0-16849 GCA_007258455.2 Sequoia sempervirens
TATCCATAGCTTTGATTATTGAAATGGGAAGGCATATTTCATTTACACATAGAACATAAAAATGTATGCAAAATGGAGAAGCAAATCCAATTTGAATTCAACAAATTTGAAAACATTTTAAAAATTTCCAAACAAATCCAATTTTAATTCAACAAATTTGAAAACATTTTAAAAACTTCTAAAGAAATCCAATTTGAATTCAACAAATTTGAAAAAAATTGCATCTAGGGTATCGAAATTTAACATATCAATGCATTTTAAACTCTAAAAAATTTGAATTTCAAATACCTAGTGCTCGTTATGGAAGTTCAAGTTGATGAAGTTTGGAGAGACCAAGTTGAAGTTGTGTTCGCTAGAAAGAAGAAATCAGTTTGCTTGCCGTCACAGTCTCGGTTCGCCGCATGTAGGGAAAGCAATGGAAATTTTAGAAAGTGACACTCAAAATGAGAGCTTTTGGTATTTTTGTCATATGTAAAGGGGTTCGTTCGAACCTAGGTTTGACCGAACACATTTAAATAAGGTTTTTTTCCATTTAGGGTTTGGGGTTCGATCGAACCATATGGTTCGACCAAACCCCTTGAGTTTGAGGAAAAGGAAAAAACTAAAATTTCCTTCCTCATATAAATTGTAAACCACTATTATAAAGGCACCCTTTAATAAGTGAAAACCTAATAAAATAAACTAGTGGGTTTGGGTAGGATCACACTAAGATAAGTAAGATACCTTTCCCATGTCATTAGTGCTTTCATAGACTAAGGGTGGGTAGAGAAGGCAATGGTCGGAAAGATCACTACTTCGTCCTCATGAGAGGTTAGTGGTCCTGCATGTGTCACCCTATGGGGCTGACGCTTAGTGAGAGGTAGCTAGGATAACTATAGATGGGGGTCAGCATTTTTTGAGAGGAAACTAGGATAGCCCATGATAGGGTCATGCACTGACACTCTCCTAAAGTATCCCTTGGTTTTTCCTTTGTGTGCTTCTTGAAGTAGTTGGCTCATAAGTTGTCATTTGATGTTGATGTTAAATGTGTTATTGTTAGCCTTGTTGGTTGAGTCTTTATACCTTTCCACTTGACTTTTCTTGGTTGTGGGCCATTCTTGTCATCTCCTAGCATGGGGGGTGGGCCTTCGGGTCCATGTGATTAGGTGGAACATGCTTTGCACCCCATTGGGTTCCTAGATGGTGTTCGTGAAGTGCAAAATTCGTGTTGTTGTAATTTATCAAGAGCTTCACCATAGTTCAGTTGTACCATGTTTGGTTATGTACACTCTTGTAATTGTTGTATCATTCCCACTATGTGTCAGGAAGCACAGATGTGCATATGTAATCCTAAAACAATGTAACTTCATATTGATGTATATGTACATTCTGAGATGATCAATGCAATGTATGGATCTAATATTGACTATATCATGTGTTTCATATATGGATGTTTCTCATTGTTGTAATATGATGGATGTATGCACATGGTTCTCTTATCCTATATTATGGTTTTATCATGAAATCTTGGGATTCATTAATTATCATTATGGAATGGTTTTATGATCTATAATGTCATTATGTGTACCCCAGAGGACGTAGTTGATATTGTAATTGTACAATTGAATTACATGTAATGTATGTTCATGTTCATCTTATGTAATGTTTTACTTTCAAAAAAAATAAAATTAGTAATTTGTTAGTTTTAGTTGTCCTTTGGGGTTCGCATGATGGGGAATTACAACTTAAAATTAGAGCTAGGTTTACAAATAGTGGGTACTCTACATACTTTAGGAGATTCTTAGCTATTTAGGCCCTAGGAAAAAGGAGGAACAACGGGTGGAAAGAGAAAGAGAGAGGTCATCGAGGCAGAGAGAATTAATAGTAGAGCAGGATGTTGTAGTGGCGGTTCACATGAGAGACCTGTTGAGAGCACGTCCTCCAACATTTGATGGTAGTAGTGGAGAACTAGAGGCATAAACATGGCTAATCAATCTGGACCGGTGCTTTTCTATGCACCCTTATGGCAGAAATATCAAGGCTAGGTGTGCAATCATGCACCTCAAAGGCTTTGCATCCACTTGGTGGCATCTAGAAGAGCATAAATTGCACCTAGACATCAACATAGTGACTTGGGAATTATTTATGGAGAGATTTAGGGCCCATTTCCTTTCAGACCACTAGAGACAATGTTGAGAAGATGAATTCCATGAGTTGAGAAAAATGGTAATGTTCACTGTGCAGTACAAGTGTCGGTTTTGTGAGCTCAAGCAGTATGCGGGAATCAACAATGATGAGGCGATGGTAGTACAACACTTTGTTAGGGGCTTAAATGCCTATATTAGTGGCGGAGTATGGGCCTTCAACCTGAAGATGATGGAGGTAGTTGTTGAAAAGGCTCGTCTGGTGGAGGAAAACTTGTCCATGGCTTGGGGAGGCCACATAGGTGTTCAGATTGGTAGTGCACCTACATTTGGTATTGTTTCTTGAGGTGGGCAGCCTCAAGTTGCAGGGTCTTCTAAGAGTCATCATGCACCCTCTAAGGGCAGTCAGTAGCAACAACAAAAATCATTGCCTAAGCACAAAAATTATCAGTCTCAATAGAGTGGTAGATCTCAGGCCAAAAGGAATTAGAGTTGGCAACGAGCTCGGTAGGATAGTTTTGAGTAGCCTGCACAAAGTACATAGTTGACACCTAGTCAGAGTAGTTTCAGCAGTCTAATGCACCATTGAGTGGTAGAGGTTTTGGTCAAGGTATAGGTTGTTTCTCCTGCGGTAAATAGGGACATATTACTAGACAATTTCTGCAGAGGAACACTATAGGTTCTAGTCAAAGGCCAGCCACTTCCAAGTTGACGGTGGGCGATGCGGGTAGATCACATCGAGTTTTTGCAGTGGTTGAAAATTGTCAAGCTAATCATCAGGGCAATGTGGTTGAGACATCAGGTGTGTTACAAGGCACTAGTATTTCTATTCTCTTTGATTTTGGTGCATTTGATTCGTTCATTTCTCCTTCAATAGTAGAGCTCTATAGACTAGTGGCAGCAAGGCAAGGAATTAAGTGGTAGGTTGAATTGGCCTCCGGGGAAAAGGTAACAGTTGAATCGCTTGTTCAGGGTTGTAGTTTAAAAATTGGGTCACTGACGACTATGGTGGACCTCCAAATCCTACCTCTTGGTTCCTATGATGTTGTTTTGGGTATGGATTGGCTGAGTGCTCATTGATCTATAATAGATTGTCACCACAAGGTTGTGCATTGTGTGGATGATTCAGGTAATGAGGTTGAGATTGTTGCCATATAGAGACCCATCTCATTACGGATGATTTCTGCTATGCAATTGAAGAGGTGTTTTTGTTAGGGTTTTCAGCTATTTGATGTGTCAGTCAATGACTTGGATTTGGGAGAGAGTCAAGAGGTGTCATTGGATGACTATCCTCTCCTTAAGGATTTTGTAGATGTTTTTCTGAGTGAAATACTGGGGGTGCCACCAAAGCGTGACATCGACTTTAGAATTGATCGTGCACCTAGAGCTAAGCCTATATCTTGGGCTCCATACTGAATGAAAACACAGGAACTTCAAGAGCTTCATTTGTAGTTGGAGGAGTTATTAGCAAAAGGTTTCATTCATCCTAGTGTTTCCCCATGGGGAGCGGGTATGTGCAGGATCTTGATGGGCCAAAAAGTGGCAATATGATTGGTATGTGGCTGGCGACTATTTTTTTACCCAAAATTGATGAAATGAAAAGGGTTTTTTAAGGAGATTCTCAACTTTCCACCAATATAAATTATGCTTTACTTTGAATTTAATAAGTAATTATTATTCATTTTCTATTCAAATTATGACTAAAGTCTTGATTGATAGACTAATTGAAAAACATCTATAGCTTTCAACATATCACATTTTTTGAATCCAAAACATGTGTCACATTCCCATGCTTCATATACTATAGGATTAAAAAATAAAAATTTGAATTTCATGAAGTTTTGACCAAGTTAAGGTGGTCGACATACAAGTTTTTTATATTTTTAAAAGTTGTAATAAAAAATCATAATTAATTATTTACTTGAAAAATTACAAAAATATGCATCACATCGACATGAGTCCCTCTACTCTTATATCTAAAATTCTTGGCACAGTTCATCATTTTATTGTGGTTAGGTTGTCAATAAACACCTACTTCTTATTTTTATCCCTAAAAATTTAAGTACTAGTGCATTGAAATTTCAAATTTTCACCAAATAGATTTCTTTTCTTTAAAACCTAGTAGTTTAGAAACTACATTCAATTTTCTATAGATTTTATTCTTACATATTTTTGAAATAATATAGATAAATTATTCAAATTTTTACGTCAAATTTCCTAACTTTGATTTTTTTTTATTTTTTTGCCACTTAAGCACTTTTTTTTTCCATGATGATCCTGCACATACCCGAGCATCAGTGATATTCATGAAGAAGAAGGATGGTTCCCTTCGTTTGTGCATTGAATACCAATAGCTTAACAAAGTGACGATGAAGAACCAGTATCCTTTGCCGAGAATTGATGACTTGTTTGATCAGATAAAGGGGGCTTAGGTCTTGTCAAATATTGATCTTAAGTCGGGATACCATCAATTGCAGATAGCCGAAGTTGATATTCACAAAACAACATTTCGCACTTGGTATGTGCATTATGAATTTACTATTATGTTGTTTGGGTTGACGAATGCACCATCAGTCTTCATGAGCCTGATGAATGGAGTCTTCTATACTTATTTGGATAGATTTTTTCTAGTGTTCCTTGATGATATCCTGATTTACTCGAAAACTATGGAGGAGCACGAGGAACACTTGAGACAGGTGTTGCAGTTCTTGAGAGACAATTAGTTGTATGCTAATCTGGTGAAGTGTGAGTTCTATAAGACTGAAGTGAAATACTTGGGCCACATCATTTCTGGTGAATGTATCACTGTGGATCTTTCAAATATTTAAGCCATCATTGATTGGCTTATGCCCATGAATGCTCCTAAGATTCACAGTTTTATGGTTTTTGTAGGCTACTATAGGAAGTTCATTCATGGCTTCTCAAGGATTGCACACCCCATCACTTCCTTTCGGAGGAAAGGGAAGAATTTTGTTTGGTCGGAACAGTGCTAGTTAGCTTTCCAAACCCTTAAGGAAAAGTTGACAAGTGCACCGATCCTAGCAGTTCCTAATCCTACTAGGGATTTTGTGGTGTGTACAAATGCTTCCTTGGAAGGATTAGGAGCCATTCTAATTCAAGAATATTGTGTGATTGCATTTGAGTCCTGCAAGCTCAAGGATCGTGTGCTAAATTACCCTATGCATGATTTGGAGTTAGCCATTGTTGTTCATGCCCTTGTGAGATGGAGACACTTTTTATTGGGGCATCGATTCAAGTTACATAGTGATCATCACAGCTTGCAGTATATCTTTATGCAGTCGAACCTAAATTCCAAGTAGAGGAGATGGATGGAATTTCTTTGTGAATATGATTTTCAGGTTAAGTACATCTAGGGAAAGGAAAACGTAGTGGCAGATGCTTTGAGTTGGTAGAGACATGAGATATCTACAATAACTCTTGGTGTGGATTTTAGGAGCCAAAACCTCATAGTGCTTCACACAGATAGTTGGTATCGAGAAGTGAAATCATAAATTGAGTTAGATAAGGATTTAGAGGGAAATTTTGATTGTTATTCATTGGAATCTGATGGGATTTTGTGCTATTTGGGTCATATGTATGTACCTCTTGTCAAAGGTCTTTGTACCCTAATCAGGACTGAGGTACATCATGCTAACTATTCAGTGCATCCAAGAGTCAAGAAGATGTATGCAGATCTTTGTTCACTATATTTTTGGGCTGGAATGAAGAGAGATATTAAAAAATTTGTGGCAAGATGTTTGGAATGTTAGAGAGTTAAGGAAGAACACCAACATCCTGTAGGTCTTTTACAACCTCATCTCATTCCTGAATGGAAGTGGGATATCATATCGGTGGACTTTATTGTTGGTTTTCCTATGTCTTCTAATCGATATGATGCTATCATGGTCACTGTTGATAGGTTGACCAAGGTGGCACACTTCTCTCCTGTCTGATCATCTTATACTACTTCCTCAGTAGCCAAGATATTCATGGAAGATATTGTTTGATTGCACAAAATTTTGTGAAGGATTATTTTTGATAGAGATCCATTGTTCACTTCTGCATTGTGGACATCCTTGCAACATTCCTTAGGGTCCCAGCTAAACTTTAGTTTTGCATACCATCCATAAATAGATGGATAGACTAAGAGGGTCAACTAGGTTCTTGAGGATATGCTCTGAATGTACGTGATGGATCTCTAGTCACATTGGGAGGACTATAATTTGCATTTGGTGGAGTTTGCTTATAATAATGGATATCATAGTTCGATTGGTATGGATCCCTTTCAGGCATTATATGGATGTCCTTGTCGAACCCCATTGAGTTGGGACCATCTTGAGGAAAAAGTTCTGCTTGGACCTGAAATGCTTTAGGACATGGAGCAATAGGTTGCTTGCATCATAGAGCACTTGGTAGCAGCGCAAGACAGGCAAAAGAAGTATGCAGATGCACATAAGGTTGACTATTAGTTTTCTATTCTAGATCAGTTTTTCCTACGAGTGCATTTGCGAAAGAGTCCAATCCACTATGGGAAAGGCTCTAAGCTTGTGCCTCATTTTGTGGTGTCGTTTGAGGTGTTGGAGAGAATTGGCCTTGTTGCTTATCGCCTAGCATTGTTGCCTAGTCTATTGCGCATACATGATGTGTTTCATGTTTCTGTACTTAGGCCCTATTATCTAGATGTTTCTCACATACTTGATTGGAATGCATTACAAGTCGAGGACATGCAACTAGCACTCGAGCTCGTGGCCGTTCTTTAGTATAGGAGGCTCGCTCTTAGGGGAAGAGAAATTGAGTAGGTGTCGGTCCAATGGGACCCTAGTGATGAGACTTCGGCAACATGGGAGGATGCATCCCACTTTAGAGATTCATTTCCTTATTTTTTCTCTAGCTTCTAGGAGTAAGCCTAAATCTAGGGGGGGATGTAATGCATCTCGTGTTGCTATAATTTTTTTGATACTCTCATGTTTTTTTGTGTACTATGGGACTATGATGGTGATTGTTTCACCAGTTTGACTGGTTTGGTTGACAGTTATGATTTCTTAAATTTGAATAGCCTAAACGACAAAATAATAATTATGGGAAAAACAAATTATTATCCTTAGTTTTAATCAATTTAATGTGGAAAGAGTTATGCGTTGAGATTTACCAATAAGTGGAAAATCAAGAAAAGAGGATTTACCAATAGGTGGAAAAATGAAGAAAAGAGAAAATGACGAGTGCACATGCATGCACACTTGGAAACTTGGCATCTATATTGTTTTTGTTCTTGAAAAACTAAAGATTTTTTCTTTAATTAAGGTGGGAATTTTTTTGGCTAGCTCGGTAATCTTTCTTGGAAAAAGTAAAAAATAAAATTCCCTAAATGATTCTCTTTTCAAAATAAAATTTTCTCAACAACTAGTCTTTTTATCAAGTAAAAATTAATCTGGTTTTCAAAAGATTGAGAATAATTGGTGGATAACAGATTGTGGCTGGAAAGAGCTCGAATTCTGCACATTTTCTCCATCTACATGCAAAGGAATCCAGGTTGGCTTCCTTATTATTTCTTGCTCTCTTCTCTCTTTTTGTTTTGAAACGAGAAGCTGTTTGCCCCTTTTTTTTTGGTGTTTAATTTTTATTCTATCTATTGAAATATGTGTGCAGTGGTATTCATCTACAGTTTGTGTAATGTTTTAAATGAAATGTTAAGAGTGAAATTAATATTTATATAAATGTATATGTTGTTTTGTATTCTCCAGCTCGTTAAAAATGTATATATTTATATATTTATGTTTGGATAATTGTTGGAAAGAAAAGATAGTTAGATTTGATAAATTTAAAAGAAGGGTAAATGTCCTAGCTAGTTAATGGAATTGATTTAATTAATCAACTTGGATATGTCATTGCAAATCATTGTAATACTAGTTAGAATGATAGAATTTAATTGATTGATTTAAGTATATTTTGTTAGAAGAAATTATAATATTAGAATAGTGGAATTTGGCTAATTTGTATTTTGGGTATATGATTTAATTTGTAATGGGTTATTTTAAAGGATTCTTTAAAGTTATTATTCAGGCTGTGTAGTTTTATTTATTAAATTTTAATAATTTAAGTATATATATAATTTTGGATTTTATTTTTTTTTACTAATCTTCTATAAGTGGTATATCCTATTTTACATACAAGAAGTTTAATATAATTAAATTTCAAACATCCAGTAAGTATATATGAAATTATTTTCTTTATGGTAACATTGTAAACTTAGATTTACTCAACATTGTTACCAACAATTGGTATTTCTAAATAAATATATTTACTTTTTTGTTCTTTTCACACATGTGATTTGTGTTAATTATTGGATGCAATATATTTCTTATGCTATTTTACATACAACAAGTTTAATATAATTAAACTTCAAACAACTAGTAAGCATATGCAAAATTATTTTCTTTATGGTAACATTTTAAACTTAGATTTACTTAACATTGCATATTAGCAACATTCAGTATGATCTAAATATTTGTATATGCAATTGTATTAAAATAGTAGAAGTTATATTTGAAGGGTCAGATGTCTATGTTAGATTACTTCAACATTAATTTTATAGTAGTTAGTTTAAATAAAAAAAAGGTATATATATGCAAGTACATGTTTTATGGATTATAAATAAATAGAAAATAGGTTTTCGAGTTTGTTTTTTTAATTTGAATTTTCTACAATATAGTTTACAACTGATCTAATACATTTAAATTTTATTATGAGGTTAGATTAAATAGTATAATTATATATATATATATGTGTGTGTGTGTGTGTGTGTGTGTGTATATATATATATATAGTTATAGTGTGTGTGTGTGTGTATATATGTATGTATATATATATATAGTTATGTGTAATTATATATATATAGAGAGAGAGAGATGTGCGGATATATGCACCCCATGAATTATGTCTGAGAGCAACTAGTTTTGTATAAAATGTATAACTAGATATTTATTGATGGTTCTCAATTGAAATTTATTTATTTATGTGTGTGTAATCATTTATATTATGAATTATATTGAAAATTCAGTTGGGTTGTATTAAAATGCAATTAAATTTAGAATAAGTTTATATAATGTTTGTGACTAATTAAATGATTTTACAATGGACATGTAAATTGAAATATTAGGAGGAATTAAGATGTCCTTTAAGTTTATCTCTTCATTGCATTAGTAAACTAAAAAATAAAATAAACTTGCATATAAAATGTGTAAATAGATATCCTTCAATTTTTGTTTATAGTTTCTCTTTTTTAACTAAACTGAAATGTATATATAGGTAGTTTGCATGTATTCAATTAGTGTATGTTGGTTGTGTTATAACAACAAAGTAGTTTAAGTTATATATATATATATATATATAAAAGTAAATTGGAAACAATAAAAATTAAGAGGAATTTGTGCATAAAATGTGTAATTAGAAGAGTGAAGGCAGAGCAGAGTATGAAGAAAAGTGAAGTAGAGTGAAGAAGAGTGAAGATTTGTTCGTAAAGCAGGAGCGTGATGAAAGGCATTAGAGATGCTATTTTGTCGGTTCACAAATCCCTGGGTAGCTATAATTAAATCTGTACATAAGACAATGTACCTTCCTTGTATTTTGCAGGTAGTGAGCTTTGGTGATTTTTTCGTTGGTAGAACCTGGCTATGTTCCTCTTATACTTTTGGGTGCAATCTTAACAGGAATGACCTCCACCATGGTTTCCTGGGGTTTTCCACATAAACAATCTTGGTGTTATATTATTAATTTTTTAATATTTTGTTTATTCAGCCATAGTTGGTGTCAAGATTCGGACTAAGGTTAATAAGTTGAATAAATTTACGTTGCCCCAGCCCGACTTCGTTGCCCCTATAATTTTATCCTACCCTTTTTTTCCAACAATTGGTACATCGAACTAAGTTCCTCGGAAGAAGTCTAATGTAAGCTATGAGGTGATTACGGGATGGGGAGGTTGCAGAAAAGATAAATCCGATATTTGGGTGGAACAAATTGCTCTTTGTGGAGGGCTGGATAGGTGCCATTTGAGATGCATTGAGTGAACCCTATTGAACTTATTACAAATGTGAATGTATTATTCCATGAATAGTACATATCTTTTGAGTATATCTTCAAAGGCTTTTGAGGTAACGACTGATTTTGAGATGAAAATCATTGTGGGATATGAAGGCGCTCATGAGATCTAGAAAAAGTTGGAAACCTTGTATGAAGGTGATGCTAATGTGAAATTGCTAAGTTGTAGAGTTTGAAAGGGAAATATGAAAGGCTAAGAATGGGTGATGATGAGAATATTAATACTTTCATGCAAAGAGTGAATGAACTTGTGTGTGGTATTAGATGTGATGGTGGAAAGATAGATGAAATTGAGATTGTTGCTAAGGTGCTTAGATCCCTTCCTAATTCTTAGAAAGTAAAAGCTAGTGCTATTGAAGAGATCCATACCATAACAAACATAACCAGAGACACATTGGTTGGTAAGTTGACTGCTTTTGAGTTGAGCCAATTTGGTGATGCCCTTCCTAAGGTTGAATCTGCATTCAAGGCTACTACTTTCAAAAGAGATAGATAGAGATATGAACCAGGTGAGATTTCATCTAGAAAGACATTAAAGTATGAGGATGAAATTAGATAGATTGAAGAAGAAGAAAGAGAGATGGAAGAAATGGAAGCACTTATTGTCAAAAGAGTACCAAGAGGAAAAGGTAAGTATGAAGGAAAGTTTCCTCTTAATTTTTTTTCTTGCAATAAGATAGGTCATTTTGCATCAAGGTGTCCAGAAAGAGCTGCTAAACCAAGACATAAGAAGCCTAGATTTCAGAAAAAAATGTTATTATGTTGCTGATGAAGGCATGATAGATGATGAATCTGATAAAGGAGATAGAGATGACGATGAATGGGTATTTATTACTATCAAAGAATAATTATGTATCTATTGAGTTTGCTAGTTGTACAAATGTGGAAAAATCCCTAGTTGCTCGAGTTGAAGAAAATGATGAATGGGTAATTGACAGTGGATGTTCACATCTTATGACAGGACATAAAAGTAAGTTTGTAAGCTTGGAAAAATATGATTGTGGTGTTGTGAGATTTAGTGATAATACAACTAGTGTGATCTGTGGAAGAGGATGCATTTCTCTTGATGGTAAGCATAATGCTAATGATGTTTTGTATGTAGAAGGATTGAAGCATAATCTCTTGAGTGTTGGTCAAATGGTTGATAAATTATACAATCTTCAATTCAAGAATGGAAAGTGCAGAACATAGAGTTCCAGAAATGAAATTGTATTAGGTACAAAAATAAAAGGTAATATCTTTCACTTGAGTCTTTCTAGTGAAAGTTGTTTGGTTGCTCAAGTTGATGAAAGTTGGCTATGGCATAGGAGTTTGTGTCATGTTAACTTTGATAACATTGTCAAGATAAGTTCTAAAATGGTTGTGAGAGATCTACCTAAGTTGGTGAAACCTACTAATGCAATATGAAAGCAATGTTAGTTGGGAAAGCAAACCAGGATTTCATTTCAGAGTAAAAAGCATTGTTCAAATGAATTGTTGGAGCTTGTGCATAATAATCTGTGTGGTCCCTCTAAGGTTAAGGTACAGGAGTTCTGAGCATTTCAGTATTTATATTGATGATTATTCTAGAATGGTATGATTTTTTCTTAAGAGAAATCTGAGCACTGAAAAAAGTTCAAGATCTTTAAAAGTATGGTTGAGATGAGACAAGTTTGAAGGTGAAGTTTTGAGATAAATAGAGTTGTGAATTCGAATTCTAGTGAATTTAGTGCCTTTGTGAAGAACATGGAATAAAGAGACGTTATGCGCGCCATAGATCCCTCAACAAAATGGAGTTGTGGAAAGGGCAAATAGAGATTAGCGTTGAATATATACTAGAAACTATGATGTTTGGAAGAAATGTCCCTCATATCTATTAGGAGAGAACAGTACTCTTGTGGCTACCTCAACCAGTACAAATGAGGGGTGATGAGTAGGAATGCTGAGCTATAGATGAATTAAAACCTACAAATAAATATTTCAAAGATGTTGAAAGAAGTAGATGTTATAATAAGAGAGATGAATTTATAGGAGAAGTTTGATGCTGGGGTGGCAGAGAATCTTTGGGTTATGCTACTAATGGTAAGGCCTACTAAAGGTGTTACAACAAAAGATTGAAGAAAATAGTTGAATGTGAAAATGTTAAAGTTGATGAAGACTTAGGTACACCATCCAGAACCTATGGATATGACTCTGATGATCAAGATGATAGTACAAATCAAGAAAAGCAAGATCAGACTACAAATCAAGTGCAAATCAATCTAGTAGAAATCGAGGAGAGATATATGAAGGGATAAATTGGTGAAAAGAAGAAGGAGAATCAAAGGCGATGTTGTGAAAATCCTAAGAAGAAGACCAATTTATGTAGGTGAATCATTTAGAAATGGTATAGGTGATAGAGAACAAGAGGTGTGGGACTAGGAAAGTGCAGAGGAATGTGGCGGTTTTAAAAGGCCCGACCTACTAGTGTGAATGAAGCATGCAAAGATGAGCATTGGGTTGAAGCAATGAAAGAAGATTTGAAATAGATTGAAAAGAATGATACATGGATTGTTGTTCCCAGACCTAAGGATAAGAATGTTATTCGAACTAAATGGGTTTTTATAAACAAACTAAATGAGCAAGGTGAAGTGATTAGGAACAAAGCAAGACTAGTATGTAAAGGATATTCACAAATGGAAGGAATTGATTTTGAAGAGACCTTTTCCCCTATTTCTAGAATTGAAGCTATACGATTATTTCTTGCTTATGCTTCTCACAAGGACTACAAAGTTTATCAGATGGATGTGAAATCAACTTTTCTAAATGGTGAATTGGAAGAAGAAGTGTATGTTGAGCAACCTGATGGATTCTAGTTGACTAATAAGGAGGATACAGTGTGTC
This sequence comes from Sequoia sempervirens, assembly GCA_007258455.2. Taxonomy (NCBI): domain Eukaryota; kingdom Viridiplantae; phylum Streptophyta; class Pinopsida; order Cupressales; family Cupressaceae; genus Sequoia; species Sequoia sempervirens. The sequence goes on from VDFB02046054.1 coordinate 13,080, forward strand.
GATTGAAGAGAGCATTGTATGGACTCAAACAAGCCCCTAGAGCATGGCATGTAATATTGGAAAAGTATTTGCAAAAGATTGGATTTAACAAAGGTATTGCTGATAGTAATTTGTATTTCAAGAATGATGATAAAGATCTGATTGTTGAAGTCTTTGTTGATGATATTATTTTTCGAGGAGATGATGCTTTGTGTATGGAGTTTGCTAGTGAAATGTAGAATGGATTTGAAATGTTTATGATTAGTGGATTGTTGTATTTAACTCAAACTAGGCCTGATATCACGAATGTTGTATGTATTGTTGCAAGATTTCAAGCTGATGATCTGAAGGAATCTCATGTGACTGTTGTGAAGAGAATTTTAAGATATTTGAAGGGAATTGTTGATCTTGGCCTATGGTATTCTAAAGATGATGATCTTACTTTGAGTTTCTTTACTTATTCTGATTGGGCTGGAGATGTAAATGATAGGAAAAGTACTAGTGGTGGAGCATTTTTCTTGGGTAAAAAGCTAATTTCATTGTTAAGCAAGAAGCAGAATTCCATTTCCTTGTCTATTGCAGAGGTCGAATACATTGTTGATGCTAACAATTGTACTCAAGTCCTATGGATGAAGAAGATGTTGAAGGATATTAGAGTTGTATATGATGATCCTATTGCTATATTCTATGATAATTCAAGTGCTATTAACATTTCCAAGAATCCAGTGTTGCATTCAAAGACAAAGCATATATCTATCAAGTTTCACTTTTTGAGGGAAAAAGTAAGTGAGAAAGAAGTTAGATTGGAATATGTGCCTACTGAGGAGAAAATTGTAGATATATTTACAAAGCCATTGCCTAAGGATACTTTTTAGTATCTCAGAGGAAAGTTAGTGGTGATTACCCCTCCTAATTAGAACTAAGATGCAAAGCAATGCAATGCATCAGTCTATGGATTTCATAGTCAAATCTTGTTTTAGATTGATCTTGTGGTGGTTGCTACTCAAGCGGAGTAGTCAAATGGTTTAGAAATGCACATATGTGGTTCAAAGCTTAGAAATTATTTGTCATTAATGTCAAAGGGGGAGAAGATTCATGTGAAAAACTGGTGATTATCTGGGGAGAAGAGTCTTATGAGAGAAGAGTCATGTGAATGTGTTGAGGAGAAAATGAGTTAGAATCTAAGGGGGAGTAAGTGTCAAGAGTTAGTTGCATTAATGGTGTTTTTCACATCATGTGTTGTCATCAATGCCAAAGGGGGAGATTTTTGGATGTTATGGTTGTGTTGCTGATATGTGGATGTCACTGATGTCAATACTATTAGCATTAATGCCTTTGAAGCTATATATGTCAAGGATATTGAGAAAATTGTAAAGAAATGAGTTGCAGGTTGTTAGTGGTGAAGTGAAGTTTAGTATGGTGGTATATTTTATACATTGAAGATCAAAAGTTGTGGACTAAAGGGTTTTTTTCTGAATGTATCTAATTTATACATGACGAGTTTTAGAGATATGCATGAAGATTTTCATTTTGACAGGTTTTTTGTTTCTTCAGTTAGTATTCCTCATTGAAGATGAAGCTATTTCAGTTGGTTTAGTTGTTGTGGATACTTCTCTGTTGGTTCTTAATTTTTGTGGATGCTTCTAGATTGTGCTCTATCTTTGTTGCACGTCCGCATAGATCATTGTGCTTGAGGTTGGTGATCTTCTCTTGCATGTTCATATTTTTCTTGTTCCTGGCTGACATGGTGTTGAAGCGTGTTTTGGCTATTCGAGATGTAATTAATTGATGTGTTTCATGTTGAATATGTTTATTTAGGTCCTCACTAAGCTGTGTCCAACTTTGGTTGATTCACATTAAATATTATCTATTGATTTGGGTTTACATTCATTTTATTATTTCTTTGTGGCCGACTTGTAGTGATGAAATTTCTTGTTGTAGATATATAAGAGTCGTTGTTTGTCCAAATTGGAGAGTGTGAATGTGTGTTTATGTGTGAATAATGCCCTAATCATTTGAAGGCAGAGCAAAGTATGAAGAAAAGTGCAGAAGAGTGAAGAGTTGTACATGCGCTTAACTGGAACCATGATTGGGAATTAGAAGATGCAATTTTATCAGTTCAAATCCCCATATTTCATTCTCTTATACTTTTAACAGGGTATAATCTTGTGGACTAACCTCCATCATGGTTTTTCCCCTAACAGGGCTTCCACATAAAAAATCTTGGTGTTATGTGTGTTTCTGATTTATTTTTGATTCATGCCTTCATGGTTAATTATCAAATTTGATACTAAGGTTAATAAGTTGAATAAGTTTGAATTTCTGTGACAACTGATTCACCCCCTCTCTTAGTTGTCTGCCCTTTTTTTTCCAACAACCTTTAGGTCCATGTGGTCAGGTGGATCATGCTTTGTACCGCATTGGGTTCCTATATGGTGTTCATGAAGTGTAGAGTTCGTGATGTTTCAATTGATCGAGAGCTTCACCACAGTTCAGTTGTACCATGTTTGGCAATGTACACTCTTGTAATTGTTGTATCATTCCCACTGTGTTGGGAAGCACAAATGTGCATATGTAATCCTAAAATGATGTAACTTCATATTGGTGTATATGTACATTCTGAGTTGATCAATGTAATGTATGGATAATATTGACTATATCATGTGTTTCATATATGGATGTTTCTCATTTTTGTAATATGATGAATGTATGCACATGGTTCTCTTATCCTATATTATGTTTTTATCATGATATCTCGGCATTCATTAGTTATCATTATGGAATGGGTTTATAATTTGTAATGTCATTACATGTACCCTAGAGGATGTAGTTGATATTGTAATTGTATAAAATGGAATTACATGTAATATATGTTCATGTTCATCTTATGTAATGTTTTACTTTCAAAAAAAAAAAAGTGTAGCAATTTGTTAGTTTTAGTTGTGCTTTAGGGTTCGCACAGTGGGGCATTATAATCATGGTGCAAGAAAATGTGAACATTGACACATTTATTTCAAACACTAACAATGAGGCTTCCTTAGATGAAGATGATGAAGTGACACTAGACTCCTCTTCACTAAGAGATCATGAAAATAGGGACAATTTTGTTGAGGTTATGATGACACAAATCAGATCTCCTTTAAGTAGTGAGCCTTCTAAGTCACCTCCCAACTATGTGAACCGAATAAAAAGAAAAGAAGAGATTTCTTGAAATCTATAATGCAACTTTAAAGTAACAATGTTTTATGGTGAACAAACTATACTACAGTTGTTGAAACATGTAGGCAACCACAAACCACTCCCACTTCATTACCTTTGCCTCAACATATTTTTCCTAGTGCTCCTCCTTTGCCTGCACAAAATTTTATGGAATACCTTAAAAAGACTTTCGATAATATATCCATATGGAAACTTTCTCAACTTTCACCTACATGAAATTGGCTATTTTGAGAAATGTTGCAAATGACGTAGGAGGAGATCCAATATTCTATGAAATTGAATGATGTAGCATCCTCTTTTGATCATATGCAAGTCACATAGTTAGAAATTACATTCCCTAAACATGAATTACCCTCACTTGAGATTCAAAACAAAAATGAAGCCTTCAAGATCAAGGTGATCATTAATGAAACCATAGTTAGGCACACTCTCATAGACAATGGAGAAGGTCTTAATGTTTTTAGCATTGACCTCCTCTAGATAAAATTGGCATGGATAATAGGCTTATTCAACTTAATGATGTTAATATTTATGACTTTGAAAATTTTAATAGGAAACCATTAGGAATGATC
>VDFB02046056.1:0-42078 GCA_007258455.2 Sequoia sempervirens
ATCAAGAGTAACCATCTCAACAAATGTCTCTAACCACAAGAGAACTCTAGCCTCACCTATGTCTCTAGGTATCCATGAGTACATGTAACCAATAAATCCATGCTAGACTCCAAATGCAACAAAGCATCATAATGAAGTAATCAAGCAAATGATCAATGTCAAAGCTCCAATCATGAAATAGGAACATAAACATGACATCATGACCTCACACCTCCTCAAAGAATATCATATGATCTAGAGAACATAAAAAAGACATGTATAATTCCAAAACTCTATTCTAGAATTAAGAGTAAACCATGACATAATAACATAGCCATCTTATCAAAACAAGGATCACATATTAGAATACAAATCATGACACCTCAACCAAAGAATAAATAATTCATGCATAGAAAACCAAGATGTCAACATATCCATTCACATGAAAAAAATAACCATCTGCAAATAATGTCCATGCAAATGTGAAAGAACCCTTCTGCAATAATAGGATCTAAGAGCTCCTCCTAGTAACATTTGCAACATTAAAGAAGATAATCCATCACCAAGTGATGAATCCACAATCACTACCAAAACTCCCAATGAAAAATGATATAGAGCTCTCCAAGCATCATGAAAACCATCTCTTTAATGAATATTCTTCATGGCTCTAACATGTAATAAAATGCAATATCACCAACACCACATAATAAGTAGAACCAAAATCTCCAAGCCAAGAAGATAAATAACATGCTACAAGTCCCAAAACTAACTATCCATTCTCTCATCTCAAAAAAAATACCAATACACAAATGACCATAAACAAGGCCAACTAAGGAAATCTGCATCAAAACTAAATCAATCTCATGGATATAGACAGTCCACATTTGATTCACCCCAATGTAGCCAATGGGTAGCTAATCCATAAACTACATAACACGTAGATCCCATACACTAAAGCACAAAAACTCATCATCACATTAGTAATGTACAAACTTGAGATATCAAAGAAGATAACATGTAGATTTCAAGACTCAAACACCAGATCACCAACAAACCTGATTTTCCAAACAAATCGACAACTGAGTACCATAGTCAAGGAACTAATCATGCATTCCTACAAATCTACAATGGTTTTCATCCAAAAAACTCTAAGAGTTTGAACACAATATTTTCCATAGATCTACAAACTACATATTTTTTATTAACATGCAAAACCTATAAAAACTTCTCCATGTTTAAATCTAAAATCACTTGTACATCTAGAATAATAGATCACACATATTTCATCTGAACAAATGAATACTCTAGATCTACACAAACCCACAACTTTTGGAAAATAGGAAAACTATAAAACCTTCAGAGGAAATAGGTTGTCTAGAAGCTTATAAAATATAAGTTATACCAACTTCACAACCCACAAATCACCAATGGTAAACATATACCAACATTTCCTCAATGAGAAAGTTGCAAACCTCCTCAAAACATGCATGAAGTATATGCACAAACTTGTAGCTATCTTACATCTAGAAATACCCAAAGGGAAACATAATATGGAAAAATAGTTCATCTACAAATCTACAAAATTGCTAGTTTTGATTAACCATGTAAAACATGCAAACCCACCATGTTTTGTAACACACATTCAAATCCATACCCACTTAACATCTGGAAGACCCATAAGTTAGAAAGAAAAACCATAATAGTTAAAGTAGAACAATGGAATATAATTAATATGCATAACCATATATTTTTAACAAAAAATCCATAAAACCCTCAAATCCAAAGAACATGAAATTGAGCCATGCAAGTACAAACATCCATCAGGAACATAGAGGCTGAGGAAATTCTAGGCCCATTTTCAAGCCAACTCCACCACCATGCACATGCATCTGAGAGAGAATTAGGCTATTCTAAAAGCTTCTAGATCATCCAATGATCAACTCCATAGCCTTACATGCATTCAAGGTTATTCAACTATCAAACAAGAGCTCTAAACCAATAACAGATCAAATATAACCACATGATAAACTCCATAGAAATCTATCTTCTCCATCCTTCATAATTCCTATTGTTTCTAGAAAACAAGATCAACTACAAAACTTCCACTCATAAAGGAATTAATAATCACCCAATTCCTTCAAAAAAAATTTCCTCAAGCTTTCCAGGCTAAGAAATCACAACAAAAGAAATTCCTAGAACCTAAAACACCACATTCATCACCATGCAAGCACATGCAAGTGACATGCAAGTCCATGCAAGTACATGCAAATATGGAATTAAGCTTTGATACCAAATGAAAGGGAAAAGATGAAATTGAAAAACCTTCCAAGAACTAGTATTCACCTTCAATATCTTATGTTTCTTTAAACAAATCAAATTTCAATCATCTTGATACAAGCACATACTACTATGCCTTAAAGAAAAAATAGACATAGTTTAATTTCCCATGCATTAACCCTAGAGGAAAGTTCATGTAGTTTTAGATCTAATAAAATTTTACCAGCATAATAGCATCTAAATTAACATTTCAAGAATAAGAAACACAAAGAATAGAAGAAATATAAGAAAAAGAGAATAAAACATGATATACATGGGGAAAACCCTTTTGGGTAAAAAATCCCACTCTAAAGTATCAAACTAATGTATTAATTTGCAACAATATAGTTACAATACACTTGCAAGCTCATAGCCTTAACATGGAGACTACATCTTACTCTTCTCGGGGAAATCTGATAGCACTTTGATACCTACAATATTCAACATACAAAACCCACTCCAAGACATCCAATATATAGAGAATACAAGCATGAAGGTAGCTTCTAGAACAAGCTACAAGATATGAGCATCCAAATCCATGTGGCACATTTTCAAAACACATATTTGACCCTTGTGACACTTGTCACATGATTCCTAACCCCCTTACATTCCTCCATACTTGGGCACCCCAAATTTTCCCCTAATAGGTATGAAAAATGCCTTACAATGTCATATGATTTGTCATAAATGACAACTCTTACAACTGTAAGTAGAAGATGTCTCTTAGATTCTCTCACAAGCTTTCATAGGTCAAACTTGGGCACCTATATTACTCATGCAAAGATTCCTTCCAACACTTATCCAACCTATCATAGGAATTTGTCATAAGAATCTATCATACTTTGTCATAGAATCCCTCAAAGATGCCGAGACATGTCAAGGAATCTCTTCCCAAAGTGGGATGCCTACATTGCCATGTGGAGGCCACAACATCCATGTGACCTTCCAATATGCTGACAACTCACTATGCCAAGTTATATTAGATGCCAAATTAATATGATCAAGAAATTACAACATAAAGCATTAATAAATTTATATTTTAATGCTAGGAAAATTGTAAAGGTTGAGACACCTTAATTTCCAACAATGTGAAATATCTAAAGCATAAATAATTGAAATATGTCTTAATTACATTGTGGAATGCATCCTTGAAATTTATTTAACCTCAAAAATGTATCAAATTGGAGAGCTAGCCCAACCAAAACATTTGGTATGTTCCAAAAAAGAGATTATTAGCAAAGTCTAAAAATTTTCAGCTAGAATAATGTTTAAGAATTGATTACAATTTTACCTTCAACATCTTATTATTGACATGAAGTGAATGGAGTTTTGTTATCATTCCTATTTGATATGGTATATTTCCCATTAAAATAACATTTTATAGGTTTAATCTTTTCAAAGTAGAGTAATTGGTTATTCTTGATAATATTTTTCTAGTTAATCTTTCCTTTGAGAGATTCAAAGCTTTCCATCTATTATAGAAGAAAATTTGAAGAAGGTATATCACCACAAAATTTAGAAGATATTATTCCCTCTTGCTAGAATATTTCTATATAAACTATCATTGTAGAGATTGAAATCCTATTAATATATATTATGTGGAAACAGATGGTGGAATGATTCCCTCAATACTATAAAAAGCTAATTATACCTCTTCAAATTAATTTATAGGTATACATTATAGTTCAATGATGATATTTAACTCATTTTTGGATAGGTTAGGTGTAGAAATCCTAGACATATTTTGAGAAAAAGTGAGAAAAATATTTCCTCAAAGATTGTTTGGTGATAGGTTAATTATTGTAATTTTAGGAAGACTTCCAAATTAAAATGGAAATGTGACCATCTACATCCTCCATAGAGGAAATTTTACCTTGCTCAAAAGGTGTACTGATACTTAGACAACTAAAGTATAGTTATAAATCCACCAAAGAGGAAAGTTTACCCAACTCAAAAGGTATAATTTCACTCAAGGAGAGAACCCTATCTAGAATAGAATATTTTTTATTTCTATGATTATAAATTAAGACATAAAGAGGAGGCCCATTAAAACTAATCTATTTTCATTAAAAACTTGAGTTGAAAACTCTATTTTTCTATGTACTAAATATTCACGTTAGTTAAGTGACAAAAATCAAAGGAAGGAAATATTATATTGAAAATTGGAGGTCCACTCACCTCATTTTGTAAAACCTTTTCAATAAATAAATATTACTATTAATTTTATAAAAATATACAATAGTTTTAAAGTATATAAATATAAATATAAAGTACACTAAAAATTCTACATTTTATATCACTTTATGATTCAAAACAATATGTTAATTTAAATGCTTCAAGTTATAAATTAGAATCATGTTACAAGATTCTAAACAAAACATTCATCCTAATTTAATTTTTTTTTATCAATTTCTAATCACATTCATAGGTTTTCCTTTTGGAATTAAGGTTAGTCTTTAAATGCAATCTTAGTTTGTAATTTTAATGAAATTGTGTTGTAGTCATCTCATAATAGTTAGTAACATCAAGAAACATGGTACCAAATTGAGAAATATAGATTTAAAGGTTCAAGGCTTAAATTTGTGATAGTAGAACTAACTAGATTAACTCTACACTTTTAAATCTAAACTAGATTAATAAATTGATAAAAATAGATATTAAATTTATATTGTGAGAATGAACGGTGATGTGAATAAGATTGGATAAATTGAATTGCAAATTTACATGCAAATATATACCATCCTCTAATTAACACATTTAAAAATAATATAATCATCGTAAATTCAAAACATAAAAGAAAATATATATATATATATAACTAACTAGATTAACTCTACACTTTTAAGTCTAAACTAGATTAATAAATTGATAAAAATAGATATTAAATTTATATTGTGAGAATGAACATTGATGTGAATAAGATTGGATAAATTGAATTGCAAATTTACATGCAAATATATACCATCTTCTAATTGACACATTTAAAAATAATATAATCACCGTAAATTCAAAACTGTAAGGCCCCACCTTACATGTGATTAGTAAAGATCTAATTTTTTTTATGTATAGATGGTAATATGTATTGAGGATGAAAAATAGTGTGATTATTTGATAATATTCTTGCTTTTCATTCTAACATTTTATTTATGCTACCATGAAGGAGTTAGGGATCATAAATTGGGAATATGAGTTGAAATTGTAAATGAAATGGTTGCAAAATTAAATCTTATTTCAACTATTAAATTAATGTGATATACGATTGTTGCTTATGGTTTCATTGGTAATGTGTAGGAAAGGAAGAGTTAGTACGAGAAGGGAAGATTATTGAGTAGATCAAAAGACATCTCCTTGTGGTGATAAATTTGACCCTCTTTCGAGGTTTAGAAAGAAATAAAGTTAACAAGTTGATAGAGTAATTTGGTAAGGGTTGATATAAAAGGGATGATTAATATTTTGGGTTTGAGAGGGTATTTATTTGTGTCAAGTAAGTTGGGGGATAAGGTTTAGAAACCATTATCAAGTTGAAATTCTAGTAGGTCCTTAAATGAGTCTTTGAAGAGGGTTGGTGGTCAATTTCCTTGGTTGGGATGCAAAAATAAGCTCTCTAGGGTCTATACCATAGTGGTAGGGGTCAAGTAGGCTTACAATAGTGCCCCTACGACATGATTTGACCCCTGAAACGTCCTCATTATGGAGAGTGACGAGTTTTGAAAGAGGATGGGATAGAAAGATGGAGAGGTTGTCCAAGTGCATGTTTATTCTTCAATAAGGAAAAGACTCCCATTGATGGAGGTAGGTATACTACACACCTCCCCATCCAAAGATTGTAAGTTGGAACTCCTATATGTTTTGGAGAGGAAGAATGAGTGGGGTGTTACCCACTTCTCCTCTTGGAGAACTAGAGTGGAGATGGTCTAGAAATAATGAGAAGAGAGGAGTCCACCTCTTGGAAGGATAGAGAACAAGATGGCTTGTAATGCCCCTCCGTGTCGGTTGTTTTGGTCTTGTGTGTGAGTTTTTGTGCGTGCTCCATTGATTACTGTGTTATTTGATTGTGTGAAAAATATCATTTGTTAGTAGTCATGTTTAAATAATTAATTAAATCATAAGTGATTTGCAAGGTTATTTAAAATATGATTAGAAATTAAAATAATAATCAATTAAATTAAATCAAATGATTTAGAACAAATGATCAAATTAAACTAATTCGTTAAAAGTAAAACTGATATTATTAGATAAATTGATTTAAATTGTTGTGTTAAATTGAAGTTTATAATAATTATGAATAAATAATCTTGAAAAGATAATTATTATAATAAGAAATTTAATGGATACTTATTTAGAATCTTGCAAATGGTTGATTGTAATTATTTTTATGTGCATGTGTTTATTTAAATTGTTGTGGAAATGATAAATAAATAAACAAATAAAAAGCTGAATCTTTTGTGGATCTAAATGTAATTAAATTTCATTTTTTAGAGAAGTGACTTTTGGTATTCACTGGAAGAGGAAATGGAAGAGACTTTTGTGTGACATTTTATAAAGGGGATTTTTGTGTTGGAAGGGGGGTTGCATTCTCTTTCCAATAGATTTTGGAGAAATTTTGGCAGTCATTTTTCTATTGTAGTATTGCATTCTTTTCTATTATTATTATGGAGAATTCATTGAGGATTAAGATTTAAGTTGAGGGAGGATCTTGGAGCAATGGGGGGAAAAAATCATTAGCGGAGGATTGGATCAGCAAGAAGGATAAAGCTTCTACAGTTTTCTCCAGGCGCAGGACGCCAGGTTCTCCTTCTTTTAAAATTATTTTCTTTATAAGCATCAAATGAAATAAGAATTCTTTGTTCTGGATTTGAAATTTAATGCATGTCGAAAATTCTCGAATCCTTAGAAATGTTTTGGACTATGTTTCAATCAAGAACATTTTACTAGGGTTCAGGATTGTAGTTGATTAAATGAAATTATTTGTTGGGTTTTGGATTGTTGTTTATTAAGATGAAACTATGTTTGGAATTCTAGAAATAACTAGTACTGTAACTTGGTCTGGAAAATATAATAACTCAACTTAAGAATAATCTCTCACTGCGAATTTGGGGTTGTGTAAATCCTCACTTGTAGATAAATTTTACAGAATTTATTTTGTATATAAATTTATGTTGAAACAATAACTTGTATAATTGAGCGCTATTTCTCTGTTTTCGAATCATTTAAAATACAATATATATATGTATATATATTAGATATATATATATATACATATATAAATAAATTTTGAATGTAAAATTTAATTCTTAAGTTTTGAATTTTTTCCGTATTAATTTTTTTTGAAATTATAAAAAAAAATTAAAATATATATATATAAAAATTGCAGACTGGGTGATGGTTAGAGTATATTTGGTACCACCACCAATGGCGGTTGATGCTGGGTGACAACATCTGGGGCTACCTTGGCTGACCCCGTCAGGCTGCTGTGTGTGATTCGTGAAGCATGTGGCGGGCCTAAAGTCCCATGCGTTTGGTATGGGATTTAATTCCCATTTAAAAGGGTATATGGTAATTATTGTTTAAAACAAAACTTTTATATAAATTTTAAAGCGTGTATAAACTATTATGAATATATATATATATATATATATTTATATATATTCAGTAAATTATTTAATTAGATTTCATTAATTTAATTGTTAATGTTATCAATTATGTATGTCTGTAAACAGTATGGTTATTTTCTAGTATGATGAAAATAAAATATTATTATAGTGAAGATATGCAAATAGAAAGGAACTTCTATTAATTTGATAAAGTGTGAACTTTGATAGGTTAATATAAGGGCAATTTTTGAATATACATGTACCAGCATTGATCATTTTATTTTAAATGTGTATATGGTGGAAATAGAATTTAATATAGAATTGAAGAAGTTATCTTTTTATTTTTATTTTGTGAAGTTGTAGTTTTGTAGACTTCTTGGATTCTTAGAAAAGATCTATTCTCTTTCTAATTTCCCCCCTCAAAAAGAATTAAAATATATAGATATGTAGTGGTTTTAAGATTTAAGATTTTAAGGTGGTAAGTTCTAATACGTAGTTTAAGTATTTAGAGTATTGTTATTATTGTCATAGACAATTGGTCTTAAATGGATTTCACAATTAATTTAAATATTGAAAGTGAGTGTAAGTTAGTATGATGAAAGGAGATAATGTTTTGAACATAAATAGTTATGAAATGATAATGAGTTAACTACCCAATTATTAAGTAGCTTTTAATTCTGTTGATAAATGAAAGGGGAAATTTAAATGTATGGGCATGATTAGTGATTGATTAGGGTATTCTTGAATTGGATACTTTATTGGTGAAATGGGATTTTAATCTTTTGAAAATTGACTTCCTTTATATTCATTTAATGGTTGGTTTGTAAGTTCTCTTTATGGATAAATCTTTTAGAATACTTGTGATGGTTATCATGAATTGTTTTAGTTAATTGAGTAATTCAGATGGGTAAGTTGTAAAGTTATTTAGCCCTGGTCGTTAATTAATTGGTTAATAAATATTGTTCTCGATTGAATTTTTGGTTGTTGTTTATTATGTAAGTGTTTTTGTGGAGTTGTGAGTGGTTGAGTATTTAAGGTGTTCTTAAATTTGGTGCCTTGGATGCCTGGTTGAATGCTTTTACCTCCGTTGTTGAAGGATTGTTTTTGGATGGTTCCATGTTGGTGTGAATGCCTTTGGAGGTTAGTTTTGATTCAAGGAATCCTTTGTCATTTAATTTGTGTTGCAATGTAATTGGGAACTTGTATTTGTTGATGAGTTGTGGGTAGTTGATCTTCTTGGATTTCTGATTTATTTTGTATCAAAGTTGTTTATGTAGTCTGGATGGGGTTGTTGATCTTATTTTAATGTATTCACTCATTATATTTGAATTGAAAATAGTTCTGGTGGCCTTGCAATTATTGTTGTCATTGCTATGTTGATTTTATGAAGGTGAATTGTGTACCATTACAAGGGGGTTCTTGTGAGGAGAAAATTGAGGTCTCCCATGGAATACCTAGTTGGTGGTTTTTGGTTTTATTAAGTGATTCCGTTGAATTAAAGGTTTATTTTATTTTGTGTTTTCATATTTGAGATGACACCATTGTTGATTTTTGGATGGCTCTTGATGAACCTTCCCTTTTTTATGGCTTTTCTGATTTACTCTCATATTTGATGAAATTTTATCCTTGTGTTGGAATTATTGGAGAGATACTCATGTTGCTTCACTTTACCCTTGTTTGTGGGTTTTCATTCTTTTGGCTTCCAAAGGCTTGAGATGATTGACATTTGATGTTCTCTCTCTTTATGTGCCCTTGATGTGGCAAGTGTTTTGGTTTCATGATTTTAAAAGGGTTGTACGAGAATTGTTGAGACTCTGATTTTGTACTTGTTAGCGAGATGGGTAATGCCTCACATGCTTTTATGTTTTGATTCTTTGTTCAAATTATGATGGTACAACCCTTGGTTTTTATGTTGTTGGGTCTCTAGGGAGAGTGGCTCCTCGTGGGGGCCGGCGCCCCGTGTAAGGGGAAAGGCACAGGATAACCCACGAGTGAGTTGGTAATCAAGTGAAAACCTAATAATTTACTTGGGAGGATTGGGTAGTAATATCATTATAAGATTTTAAAAATGGATGCCTTGTCTTCATTAGTGCTTTCGCAGACTAATGGAAGGCTGAGAAGGTCGTGGTTGGCAAGGTCGTGACCTCATCTTCACGAGAGGTCTACGGCTCCGCATGAGTCACCCTGTGGACCGGTGCCTCCAGTTGGGAGGAAGGGCACAGGATAGCCATAGATGGGGGCCGGCGCCTCCAGTTGGGAGGAAGAGCACAGGATAACCCATGTAGGACTATGCGATGACACTCTCCCCTAGTTGCCCATGTGTTTACTTTATTGTGTTCCTCTGGAAGTAGGTTATGAGAGTTGGTTTAGATTGTTGATATTTGGATTTATCTTGTTTTATGATTATTGCCTTGATACATCTTTGGTGTACTTTGTGGTTTTGTATGATCTCATTGATATTTGACTTATGACCTTGTACTCTTATGGTACTGTCATATGATGTTATTGTGTTGTTTTATTGCAATTTGGAATTGTATTATGTTTATTAATTCAGTTTGATTTGGAAGTATTTCATGATCATCCTTTTGTTACTTGTGTACTAGTCATTGCTTTCATTTATGTGATGGAATTTATGACTTTAAGTTATTATGCTAACTTTTGTGTGTTGTTGATTATGTCTTTGTAATCCTTGAGTTTTATGATACTTTTGTATGGTGTTGAGTATTGTGATTCCCTATTTGGATGTTCTTGGTTGTGGTCACTTTCTTGTTAGCTCCTAGCACAGGGGGGTGTGTCTTCGGACTCACATGGTCGGGTGGAACGTGCTAAGCACCCAATTGGTTCCCCAGTCGAGGGTCGAGAGGTGCGGATTGGTGCGGTTGCAGCGACTCGAGAGTTGTACTTGTCTTGGAGCCAGTTATGATACTTTGTATTCATCTAATTATTTGTATCATGTTATCTTATGTATGGTTTCCGTTCATGGTTGGAAACACTTTTGTATCATTATATCTCTAGAACATTGTACTGTAATGTAATGTTAAACCCAGTGTGGATTTTGGCCATGGCAGTTGTTATTCATTGTGTTACTTTGTTAATCATGCATATGTTGTATTTATGTACTCAGATGGTTTCTTATCAATGATTTTCATGTATGTGTTATATTTGTTAATGTTTAATTTGTTATGGATTATATCTTCAGATTTTATTCTTTATTGTCATTGTGTGGATCTCAGTCTCGTAATGACTCCTCGTGTACCCCAAGGGATGTATGTGCTAATGAATCTACTTAAATGAAATTCATGTCATGTCTTAATGTGTATTACATGTATGTTATGTTAATTTTTTTTTAAAAAAATTGTGCTATAATTATTGTTTATTTGTCCTTTGGGGTTCGCACGACGGGGCGTTAGAACATGGTATCAGAGCCTAGGTTCATACACTAGGCACTATCTGTGCTCACTATGTAACCTTGTGCTTAGACCCATGAGTCTTGAGTTTCACTTTGATTTTGTCATTGTTGTGAACTTGAATTTCTTTTGTTAGATGGTGTCGGGTCGATGGTGTAGGAAACTGATGGGAAAGGATAGGACCCTCGGTGTAGTGCACAATGCACCAATATCATTCCTGTCGAGGATGCTCTATGGAACCTTGAATTTTAGTGTGATGTGTTCTTGGTGATGTGTTTTATGTGTATGAATAGGCCAAGTGTGTGTGGAATTTGCGATTTTGTTGTCCTTGAGTGATGAAGTATGTTTTCTTGAATTTGTGAAGGTGTAAAATTTTACCCTTTTTATTGAAATTGATGTGAGTTTTGGTGTTGGATAATGGTTAAAGTGGAGTTTTTTTTGTGAAAATTATGAGTTTTAACGAAAATGTGAGGATTTGTGGATAATTATTTTATGATTTTTAGTAGAATATAGTATCTTGAGGTTAAAATCCAACTTGAATTATTGGTACTAATGTGCAATGCTCTATGGTAGCTTTTGATTTATAGGAAGTGGGCTTCAGAAAGCATAGTGACAAAGGTAATGTAATTGTAATATGCAGGTATAGATACTTATAATGTCAAGTAGTAATTCATTTTGATATAGTAGATGAATTAGGTTTATGGTTAGTATCCTTATATGAATATTTCCTAACTAATTAGAAGAAAATTGTTTACGAGTTACTAGAATTGTTTTGACTGCTATGAGTGGTTTGGTGGGAGGGACACTATGGTATCACTCACTTGCGAGTGCCCTACTATGTTGGGAGTTCCTCTCACGATATATTTGTGATATATATATGTATTGTGCACAATGTTTGTTTGCATGCAGGATTGCAGGAACTAAGTCTCGATTCCACCTGCATTGTCAGGACAAGGCGAGCATTATATTCAGCCAATGGGTTTGACGTTGAACATAGGAGCTGACAAGAAAGTTTCCCCAACCTAGTTCATCATCTAACCTGGTGTTTGACCAATTTGGTCTGGTTGCAACCCCGTCACCACTTTTGTTTTGGTATCATTTCCTTATTATTGGTTTGTTAAATTTTCATTGCTTTCTTGATGACATTTAATTGATGTTTTAATTTATGGTGTTGATGTGCTTATGATCATTGATATTGTTGTGTTACCATGTTTTTGATTGAGCTCGACTTCCAGGAGTAAGTCGATGTCTAAGGGGGGAGGATGTAATGCCCCTCCGTGTCGGTTGTTTTGGTCTTGTGTGTGAGTTTTTGTGCGTGCTCAGTTGATTACTGTGTTATTTGATTGTGTGAAAAATATCATATGTTAGTAGTCATGTTTAAATAATTAATTAAATCATAAGTGATTTGCAAGGTTATTTAAAATATGATTAGAAATTAAAATAATAACCAATTAAATTAAATCAAATGATTTAGAACAAATGATCAAATTAAACTAATTCGTTAAAAGTAAAAGTGATATTATTAGATAATTTGATTTAAGTTGTGTTAAATTGAAGTTAATAATAATTATGAATAAATAATCTTGAAAAGATAATTATTATAATAAGAAATTTAATGGATACTTATTTAGAATCTTGAAAATGGTTGATTGTAATTATTTTTATGTGCATGTGTTTATTTAAATTGTTGTGGAAATGATAAATAAATAAACAAATAAAAAGCTCAATCTTTTGTGGATCTAAATGTAATTAAATTTCATTTTTTGGAGAAGTGACTTTTGGTATTCGCTAGAAGAGGAAATGGAAGAGACTTTTGTGTGAGATTTTATAAAGGGGATTTTTGTGTTGGAAGGGGGGTTGCATTCTCTTTCCAACAAATTTTGGAGAAATTTTGGCAGTCATTTTTCTATTGTAGTATTGCATTCTTTTCCATTATTATTCTTGAGAATTCATTGAGGATTAAGATTTAAGTTGAGGGAGGGATCTTGCCCAGGTGGCGAGGCTCAATCATTAGCGAGGATTGGATCATTAAAGAGGATAAAACTTCCTACGATTATATCTAAGGCTTGTAAAAGAGCCAGTTCTCATTCTTCTTTTAAAATTATTTTCTTTATAAGCATCAAATGAAATAAGAATTCTTTGTTCTGGATTTGAAATTTAATGCATGTAGAAAATTCTTGAATCCTTAGAAATGTTTTGGACTGTGTTTCAATCAAGAAATTTTTACCAGGGTTCAGGATTGTAGTTGATGAAATGAAATTATTTGTTGGGTTTTGGATTGTTGTTTATTAAGACGAAACTATGTTTGGAATTCTGGAACTAACTAGTACTGTAACTTGGTCTGGAAAATATAATAACTCAACTTAAGAATAATCTCTCACTGGGAATTTGGGGTTGTGTAAATCCTCACTTGTAGATAAATTTTATAGAATTTATTCTGTATATAAATTTATGTTGAAACAGTAACTTGTATAATTGAGTGTTATTTCTCTATTTTTCAATCATTTAAAATACAGTATATATATGTATATATATTAGATATATATATATATATATATATATATATATATATATATATATATATATATATATATATATATATATATATGCATATGTAAAATAAATTTTGAATGTAAAATTTAATTCTTAAGTTTTTGAATTTTCGCCGTATTAAATTTGTTTGAAATTATAAAAATAAAATAAATATATATATATGTATAAATTGCAGACTAGGTGATGGTTCGGCCTCGGCCGTACCCACCACCCAGCCGGAAGTGGTACTAGAGCGGCAGCCTATCGGCTACCAGGGCAGCAGTTGAATTTCTTGAGGCGAGCGATATTTGTCCCTGGCCGGTCGTCGGGCTATGTGGCAATCCGTGAAGCGTGGCGGGAGTTGAAACCCTTCGTCCATGCTTTTGGTATGGGATTTAATTGCCATTTAAAAAGGGTATATGGTAATTGTTGTTTAAAACAAAAAAATTTATATAGATTTTAATGCGTGTATAAACTATTATGAATATATATATATATATATATATATATATATATATATATATATATATATATATATATATATATATATATATATATTCAGTAAATTATTTAATTAGATTTCATTAATTTAATTGTTAATGTTATCAATTATGTATGTCTGTAAACAATATGGTTATTTTCTGGTATGATCAAAATAAAATATTATTATAGTGAAGATATGCAAATAGAAAGGAACTTCTATTAATTTGATAAAGTGTGAACTTTGATAGGTTAATATAAGGGCAATTTGTGAATATATATGTACCAGCATTGATCATTTTATTTTAAATGTGTATATGGTGGAAATAGAATTTAATATAGAATTGAATAAGTTATTTTTTTATTCTTATTTTGTGAAGTTGTAGTTTTGTAGACTTGTTGGATTCTTAGAAAATATCTATTCTCTTTCTACTTTCCCTCCTCAAAAAGAATTAAAATATATAGATATGTAGTGGTTTTAAGATTTAAGATTTTAAGGTGGTAAGTTCTAATATGTAGTTTAAGTATTTAGAGTATTGTTATTATTGTCATAGACAATTGGTCTTAAATGGATTTCACAATTAATTTAAATATTAAAAGTGAGTGTAATTTAGTATGATGAAAGGAGATAATGTTTTGAACATAAGTAGTTATGAAATGATAATGAGTTAACTACCCAATTATTAAGTAGCTTTCAATTTTGTTGATAAATGAAAGGGGAAATTTAAATGTATGGGCATGATTAGTGATTGATTAGGGTATTCTTGAATTGGATACTTTATTGGTGAAATGGGATTTTAATCTTTTGAAAATTGACTTCCTTTATATTCATTTAATGGTTGGTTTGTAAGTTCTCTTTATGGATAAATATTTTAGAATACTTGTGATGGTTATCATGAATTGTTTTAGTTAATTGAGTAATTCAGATGGGTAAGTTGTAAAGTTATTTAGCCCTGGTCGTTAATTGATTGGTTAATAAATATTGTTCTCGATTGAATTTTTGGTTGTTGTTTATTATGTAAGTGTTTTTGTGGAGTTGTGAGTGGTTGAGTATTTAAGGTGTTCTTAAATTTGGTGCCTTGGATGCCTGGTTGAATGCTTTTACCTCTGTTGTTGAAGGATTATTTTTGGATGGTTCCATGTTAGTGTGAATGCCTTTGGAGGTTAGTTTTGATTCAAGGAATCCTTTGTCATTTAATTTGTGTTGTAATGTAATTGGGAACTTGTATTTTGTTGATGAGTTGTGGGTAGTTGATCTTCTTGGATTTCTGATTTATTTTGTATCAAAGTTGTTTATGTAGTCTGGATGGGGTTGTTGATCTTATTTTAATGTATTCACTCATTATATTTGAATTGAAAATAGTTCTGGTGGCCTTGCAATTATTGTTGTCATTGTTATGTTGATTTTATGAAGGTGAATTGTGTACCATTACAAGGGGGTTCTTGTGAGGAGAAAATTGAGGTCTCCCGTGGAATACCTAGTTGGTGGCTCTTGGTTTTATTAAGTGATTCTATTGAATTAAAGGTTGATTTTATTTTTTTGTTTTCCTATTTGAGGTGACACCATTGTTGATTTTTGGATGGGTCTTGATGAACCTTCCATTTTTTATGGCTTTTCTGATTTACTCTCATATTTGATGAAATTTTATCCTTGTGTTGGAATTATTGGAGAAATACTCATGTTGCTTCACTTTACCCTTGTTTGTGGGTTTTCATTCTTTTGGCTTCCAGAGGCTTGAGATGATTGACATTTGATGTTCTCTCTCTTTATGTGCCCTTGATGTGGCAAGTGTTTTGGTTTCATGAATTTAAAAGGGTTGTACGAGAATTGTTGAGACTCTAATTTTGTACTTGTTAGAGAGATGGGTAATGCCTCGCATGCTTTTATGTTGCGATTCTTTGTTCAAATTATGATGGTACAACCCTTGGTTTTTATGTTGTTGGGTCTCTATGGAGAGTGGCTCCTCGTGGGGGTCAGTGCCCTGTGTAAGGGGAAGGGCATAGGATAACCCACGAGTGAGTTGGTAATCAAGTGAAAACCTAATAATTAACTTAGGAGGGTTGGGTTGTAATATCGTTATAAGATTTTAAAAATGGATGCCTCGTCTTCATTAGTGCTTTTGCAGACTAATGGAAGGCTGAGAAGGACGTGGTTGGCAAGGTCATGACCTCGTCTTCACGAGAGGTCTACGTCTCCGCATGAGTCACCCTATGGACTGGCGCCTCCAGTTTGGAGGAAGGGCACAAGATAGCCATAGATGGGGGCTGACGCCTCTAGTTGGGAGGAAGAGCACAGGATAACCCATGTAGGACTATGTGATGACACTCTCCCCTAGTTGCCCATGTGTTTACTTTATTGTGTTCCTCTGGATGTAGGTTATGGGAGTTGGTTTAGATTGTTGATATTTGGATTTATCTTGTTTTATGATTATTGCCTTGATACATCTTTGGTGTACTTTGTGGTTTTGTATGATCTCATTGATATTTGACTTATGACCTTGTACTCTTATGGTACTGTCATATGATGTTATTGTGTTGTTTAATTGCAATTTGGAATTGTATTATGTTTATTAATTAAGTTTGATTTGGAAGTATTTCATGATCATCCTTTTGTTACTTGTGTACTGGTCATTGCTTTGATTTATGTGATGGGATTTATGACTGTAAGTTATTATGCCGACTTTTGTGTGTTGTTGATTATGTCTTTGTAATCCTTGAGTTTTATGATACTTTTGTATGGTGTTGAGTCTTGTGATTCCCTATTTGGATGTTCTTGGTTGTGGTCACTTTCTTGTTAGCTCCTAGCACGGGAGGTGGGTCTTCGGACTCACATGGTCAGGTGGAATGTGCTAAGCATCCCATTGGGTCCCCAGTCGAGGATCGAGAGGTGCGGATTGGTGTGGTTGCAGCAACTCCAGAGTTGTACTTTTCTTGGAGCCAGTTATGATACTTTATATTCATCTGTTTATTTGTATCATGTTATCTTATGTATGGTTTCCATTCATGGTTGGAAACACTTTTGTATCATTATATCTCTAGAACATTGTACTATAATGTAATGTTAAACCCAGTGTGGATTTTGGCCATGGTAGTTTTTATTCATTGTGTTACTTAGTTAATCATGCATATGTTGTATTTATGTACTCAGATGGTTTCTTATCAATGATTTTCATGTATGTGTTATATTTGTTAATGTTTAATTTGTTATGGATTATATCTTCCGATTTTATTCTTTATTGTCATTGTGTGGATCTCAGTCTCGTAATGACTCCTCGTGTACCCCAAGGGATGTATGTGCTAATGAATCTACTTAAATGAAATTCATGTCATGTCTTAATGTGTTTTACATGTATGTTATGTTAATTTAAAAATAATAAAAAATTGTGCTATAATTATTGTTTATTTGTCCTTTGGGGTTCGCATGACGGGGCGTTACATGGCTTAGCTTGGAGAGGAATGATGAATACAAGAGTTCAGTCCCTTCGTCTAAAAGAAAATAGATAAGTTCTTCTCATTTCCATTTACCTTGTTTATTGGTTGTAAGAAGGTGATATAATTTAAGGATTATGGCTGAAAATAGAAGTAGAGAACCTATATGTATGAAATTGGTGCTATGTTAGTTTTATCCTGTCATAAAGATGTGAAAAGTCTCCACTTATCATCATGGAGCTTTAAGAATTCCTTTCTCGGGGGTATGGCCAGAGCCCACGAGGCTCCATGACGCAATTACGGTAGGGTGGAGAGCAAGCCTAGTTCAATTGTTTGTTATTCTTTTTATTTCTTAAAATCAATTTGTAAGATGGAGAGTTGTTGTTCGTTGTAACATGAAATAAAATGTGAAAAGAGCAAGCCCTTATTTATTAATTTTCTATCCATTTATTTCTATGTAATTATAATGTGGAATGGTGAATATTTCAGGGCTTTGTAGTAACAAAGTGCTGAAGCAAAGAGTTGTTTTTATTTGAAGAAAATATATTGTTTTGGTTGTATTCTCTCAAACAATAGAGTATTAAAATCCAATAGTATTGTTTAGACCATTGTGGATTACTCTCCCAAGTCATATAGCCCTTTTTCATAAGGAAGAGAACTACGACAGTTGCATTCAAAATGGGTACCAACTTTATTCGGGCAAAATGGAGAATACTTAGGTTCCTCCTTTATAGTTATTTCATTTAATTGAATGCTAAACTGTTCAATAATACGTATGATCTATGCTCTGTCCTGTTAAAATTTACTTAATTTAGCCTTCAATTTCATTAAATAAATCCATAAATAAAATTATTATTAACTTATGTGGATATGGAGTAAGAATGTAGATAGATTCAACGTAACCAGGGCCCTCTTTGTAGTGCTATTTTTACATTGGCCTACTCTTAAAAATAGATAAATAGTTAATAAGAGGCAATAACTGGGCTTGCATTTGGCAGGGTAGGGAGCACCTCGGTCTTATACAAAAACTTCCTGTGTTGAATACCCAGTAGATATGTTAGTCTTTTACCCTATAGAACGTAGAGCAGTTAGGTATGTCAGAAAATAAACATATATGTACATGGATAGAAAACAATAAAATGTATGCTATGAAATCTATGAAATACCACTCTTTGTTGAAACTGTTCCCCTAGGGGAATTTTTCATTCTTCTATTCAACTGGGCCAGTGCTGGAAGCATCTGAAACTTTGCAGAGGTGTTCACCTACTGCTTGGCCGACATTTCTCTTGAATGAAAGCCACTTTGCATCCATAACAATGCAATAAGATTAAGCGGATTTTAAGTTGATCATTATTTCTTGTCATTCTTCTCGGCTATTGTTCAACATTTTTTATTCACTCTCCTCACCACAGTTGGGAACTCTCACTCCAAATTATTCATCATTGGTATTGAACTTTTTTTCCTTCTCCAATTTGGTGAGCTGCAGCCTGAAAACAACGCTTCAAAAAGTTTTAGTGTATGTATCTAAAATGAAAATTACGACCAAGATCCTAAAAATAGACTAAAATTTATCCTAATTGACCTTCCTTACATCTTCTGTGGGCTATTCCACACAAGTAAAGAAGCCATTCAAATCGGTGACAGCCTCTGTAAGGATGCTACACCCAGTTTGAGTGCATTTCTAGGCAACCACAGGAGTAAAGTAGAGGTGTACATTAAAGCTCATAGCTTTTGACCGTAATAAGACTTAGGTTAGACTATAGGGTTGCTCATGAATTTCATGTTTGAGTGCAGCTCCTCTTTAGCCATTAATTCCTCTGTCAGCGAAGTAGATAGTCCATTCATTACCCAACGTACTCAAAATTAAGAACTTCAATATCGATGACAAGGTCAATTTCTGCCTTAAAGATTTGAAAGTGGTTGTAAAATTTATTGTGTCTGGTTATGTATGTGCCATAATGTTTAAAATAGTAAACGGCAGGTCAGTGTTTATATCTGATGTGATTCCATCCGTAGCACAAGTATAAGATTATTATTATTTATTTATTTTTCGTGTGGCGCCATAACACTAATTAATTCCTCCACCAGTGCCTCATAAAGTCGTATTCAACAAAATGTTTATTCACACAACGTCAAAATGAATTAGAATTTACGTATTTACCATCGTTGTTATTTGCATGCAACAATATCTTGAAGTATGCCACTAATATGAAGGGATCCGAATATTAATTAATCATTGTGCTTTATGTTGCACGTTATGTCAAGAAATAATTAGTAAGGTGATTAAGCATATGAATAATAAATACAATGCTATTGGTAATGTTCCTATCATTGTCATCAAATTTAATGCATTGCTAGTTTAACAAATTTCTAAAAATATTTATACACTAACCAAACCCAGAATTTATGGATCCAGTGCCCTTTCTAAATGCAGCATTTAAAGAGTTCCACCGTGCCTTAGTAAATTCTGGTTCGTAACTAATATTAATCTTAGCATTACTAATGCAGCAAATAAATTTATACATCCTTGGTTGTGGTTGATCTTGACCCATCATACCCTACCCAATAGCAATAATAATAAGTTAGTTGACATAAACCTGATTATAGATATATAAATTTATATAGCGATGTTTTGAGAAACAAAAAAAAGAAGAGAAAAATAGAAAACCGTTCCCATCAATATGGAAAAATTATAGTAGGTATCTTCATTACCACTATCACATATATTATGGTGCTTCTAGTGTATGGTGGTGAGGTTTCTAAAAATGAAATAAAAGATAAAATGATAATTTGCCTTAACTTTAGACATAGTTCTTAACCATATCTTTTAGGAGACCCACCCACATATTCTTTATGTTTAAAGGATTCCTTAAATTAAGGAATGAAGAATATATTCCCACTATTTATAAGGAAAAGAAAAGGTGGGCATATTTACTATATTTATCCTAGAAAGACAAGCTTTCTTTTTTAATTTTAAGTTCTTTTAGAGTAAAATAAAATATTAGAAAATAATGTATTAGTTTGTAAGTGATAATTATTATTATTACTTTAAATAAGTTCCTAAAGAAAATAGATTATATGCATATATAAAAAAAAGTATGCATCTTTTTATTTATTTATATATATCATGAATAAATAAACAAATAAATAAATAATAGGAAAAGAAATGATGACTTATCACTCTTTTTTTTTTTGGAATAAAGGGGTAACATTAGAATCAATAATGATCTTACAAGTAATATTAAGGATAGTGTTAGAATTGCTGAGATCGTTAGGAGATTGAATTGGCTATTAGAATTATAGTTTATGTGATAATTACTTAGCATTGCCAATAAAGGGGACACCATTAATGTTAGAGATCACCATAGTCTTAATTAACGATATTTATAATTAGGTCAAAAGTAACATTGATATCAATTTCTACCTATGATTATGAATCACAATATTATGATATGGACATTGAAAAAAACTAGATAATAAATTGGACCATCTAATTATAAAGTAACTTGTAAATTAGGAGAATTACACAAGGCTATGGAGTGATTAGGAACTAAATGTCATTTTGATATGGTTTGGGTAAAGCACGATAATAACATTGTTATTAAAATTTCATTGTGGATTAATTGAAATTGTTATTGGAGTTAATTGATGAGGACAACATTCCCTTACTAATGAGGGAGTGGTAAATAAATGATAATCCTTCCATCAGTGTGACTTCAATAATGATAACGCCCCTATCAATGTATTTTTATTCAAATTGAGTTATTAGTTAAAAGGTGATAACATGAATCTGTTGGGGTTTGGTTACGATTAATACCAATGTAAGTATCTTGCTAGAACAAAATTAACCAAATTTGATGAAGTTAGGATAATATGCCACCTTGTAAAATGTGACAACATAGATACAAACTTGATGATAACTTTATTTGCAGTCATGCTTGTAATCATGATATCTCATCATGAAAAATTTAGTGTCAATTAGATTAATTCCTATAAAAAAAATTGTTGGGTTTTTCTTGGGAAAATTTTTAGGCATTACAAAAACATAAAAGAAATATATATATATATATATATATATATATATATATATATTTCATCATTAGAATTATATATAAAAATTATAACAATCTTATATAAAATAAACTAAAAACATGATAGATTTCTTATACAAAATGTTGCAATATAAAAATTTTCTACTACAAAATATTATAAAGAAACAACATTCTTTTTATACTCATAAAGAGATCAGATTATAAGATTAAGACTATTTGCCCTACTTAAATATCATACCTTTCAATACTTTTTCTCAATAATAAATTTATCTTTTTTTAACCAAAAAAAAATAAATCTTAACATCAAATTATAATATAAAGACTATTGGCCCCACATAATATCACACTTTCAACACTTTTTATAAGAATAAATTTACACTTTATCCTTACCCAAAAAATAAATATCTTACATTTGTTTCAATAATAAATTTACATTTATTTTATTTTATTTTTCTTCTTATGATGATGGATCACTGAGTGTGATTGGAAAAATTATCTAAATAAAAATACTGAATATGATCTAAATAAACTTACACATTTGAATCCATAAACTTTCATACAATATATTTAATAGTTTCAAAATAACTTAGAAAAGAAAATATATTTCAAGTTTCAAATTTTAAATTATAGGAGTATAGAGGTATATACAAAGTCAAATACCTAAATATCATAACAGCAGATGGAGGATGTGTAGTGTGCCTCCATTCCCACTATGGATGTGCAAGAAGTTTGACCTTGAAACTTGCATACGAAGCTAAAATAATAGGGATATTTAAAGGTATGTGATAATAATGTTAAGCAATTGATGTTGTATATTATGAATTTATGGACATATTGATGTGATGAGAGTGTTTGATTACCTTTGGGGTTTTTATTTGATTATAAAATAATATTATTGTGTTGACATGTTATTATGATTTTGATTATGATTATGTTTATTGCCATAAAGATGTGCTGACTTGTGTTCAAACTTTGTGGTTGCAATATGGGACATGAGCTTCGGTTAGCGCTTTGGTGAGTATGATGTATATTGTCATGTTATTATTATTATGCAGAGATTTACTTGGATAGTTAAGTGATGCAGTAGTATGTTTTTAAAGATAAGTGGAAAGGGCGGCATCGTACCATTGAGCGTATGAAAGACATACGAACATGAGATACGATTGCTAGAGTTTCTTTCCTAGTGCTTCGGCTATTATACACGTGTTCTAATTTGTATGTTGAGTGAATAGGTACTAGGCTATATCTCCACCTGAATTAGCAGGTTTGATTGTGCCTTTAATCCCAATGGTGGTTGAGGAGATAACATCTAGGCCCAAGTTATAACCTTACCTTAGCCATTGTCCCTAATTAGGGACAATTGATTCAATGTGTGACCACCTTTTTTGAGTTGTCATGGGACAATGTCCGATCTCTTTTACCTTATGGTTGGAGTGTTGCATGTATGTGAATGTTCCTTGTGGTTTATGTGATTATTTGATTTTGTTGTTTTGTCTTGATTTAGATCCCAACTTGTTGGTATTAAACCCTGTGGTTAGTTGGGTTGTGATTGTGATTAATGTTATTTATGTTATTTATGTTTTGATGTGAATGTTTCTTTCATGTGGAGTTATTTCACAGTATATGTCTAGCTTTGGTTTATGGATTATTTGAGTGAAGTTAGATATTTGATCAATATGTTAGTTATCATTTAATTGTTAATATTATTATGATTATATATATTATGTTTTATGAAAATAAAGTTATAAATATTAGCATATTCTGATGTTATTTTTTAAAATATTAATGTTTATTAGTAAATATTTAAATATTAATATGTAAGTATAGGTTATATTTATGTTTTGATTTACTATTTTTGTGGAGTGATTATTTTAAAGGTTTATTATGTGAGTTAATTTAATTATTTAATTTATTTTAATTATTTTGTTAATGGGTTGAGGATATGTGTTTTAATTTAATATTTTAGTAATTTATTTTATGAGAGAATTTTATTTCCTTATTTAATTTTTTTTTAAAAAAGTCTTTTTAAGAAAAAGAAAGAAAGTTGCTTTCATTTTTATTTTTATTTCTTTTTCAGAATTTGATTAATTTTATTTATGAGTAAATAGGCAAAGTGAGTTTCACTCTTTTTTGGGGCATGAAATTTTAGAGGATTTGAAAAATAAGAGATTTTGCATAGTTTTAGGAGAAGTTTTCAGAGGTTTTTTGAGAAATTGGGAGTGGTTTTGAATGAAAATTTGGAATTCAATTTAGATTGGAGGGAAATAGATTTTGTTGGGGGATTCTTAATTTTCTGAGGGTTTTGGCCATGCTTGCAAAGAGGAAGAAGCAGGAGAAAGTTATTGCAATTTAGGGATTTTGAAAGTTAAAGTTTTCAGAGCTCAGCATCAAATTTCTATCATTGCCAAGCGATAGATCTAGGTTGGATTTTGAGATATTTTATTTAATTTTGTTTTTGTGGGTAGGAATAATTTGATTGATTTCTTTTCTCTTTAATTTTGAAAATAAATATTAGATAGTTTTATTTCTATGTGTGAATGAAACATTTATTTATTCTATAATAAAAATCAATACATATTTGTTGTTCTTATTTTTTACCAGTAAAAGGGTCTGATTGTGTTCTCATAAATCTATTTTTACAAACTGGGTTGGTGAGATTTTTAATGGGTTTTTTCATCTCATTGTCATTTAAATTCTATCTAAATATCTCATAAATTTAGATCACAGTTTGTGAGATATGGTTGAAATACGGGACTATTGTCAAGTTGCTCCTCTATGATTGTAAATATTTTTATTTCTCCCTGTAACCAGCCAATTGGAAGATTGAGATTTTAGATTTATAGGGGTTTGAATGAGTTTAAATTAATTTTAATAGTTTTTCTAATATTTTATTTTGAATAAAATCTAGTTGTTTAGTTACTCAATTTATCATTTGACTGTAATCGAATATTGCCGAAAAGAGGGTTTTATGGGATCCGTCTGTTGTTTTGTATTTTATGAAATTATTATTCATTTTTCATCAATTTCTTTCATGTTGTTGAGTAGTCGACGGCTAAATCTGAACTGGGTATTTTACAGATTTTGATTTCGAGTTGATATGACTATTTTATGACTGTTTTATTGTTGACAAATTTGACTATTGTCAAATGAGAATTAGTTCAATTTTAAAAGTTGTATTAGAGGGTATAACTATATTATTTGATCTGTATTGTGTTGTACTATTTTTATTTAAATGTGTTTACTATTTGCATGTTATAAATCCCTTCATATTTGTGAAATCTTGTGTTAAAGCTTCCGCATGTGTAAAAATCACTTATACCAAGGTTGTGCATTGTTGGTCTTGGCTATGAACTGCTAAGTTAAAGTTGGTTATCATGTTATAATATTGTGAAAATAATGTAATAAGCATCATTGTGGTGTTGTGGTATAATGTTAAGTTTTTTGGGTTTTCTATCGGTTGTCTTATGTGATTGAGTCTTTAGAAGTATTTGGAAGTCATTGTGGAAGTCCTCGTAATTTTTGGTTAATTCTTGTTTTGGTAGTCTCCTTTAGATGTTTAGTGTAAGCCACTTGTTGTTCTTTGTTTGTTTGTATGTGGGGCCTAGTGTTATCTCCTAGCATAGAGGGAGTGGGCCTCAGAGTTCCACGTGGTAGAGTGGTATTTCCAAACCATCCATTGGGGTTTAGGTGGTGCAATTCATGCGCAATGTGGAGAGTATTTTATTTCACTTCATTCTATGGTTAAATTTATGTGCAGGTGATATTTCTATGAAAATTATATTCAATATGTAATATATATATATATATTTTGTATATTGTAGCATTGTTGTAATGAATGTGTAAATAGATTGCAGTAGTCTTGAAAATATATATATATATATATATATATATATATATATATATATATATATATATATATATATATATATATATATATATATATTTTATTATGTAATGAAAATGTTAGCATAAGAATGTTGTATTTATGATACATATAAATTTAATTTAGTAGTAGATGCAATATGTTTTTATGTACCTCTTTCATGGTGTTGATTTATGATAGGTTCATATGAGCATAGTGTTAAATGATATGTATTTTGTTGTATGAGATTTAATTTACATTCAAATTATCGACCGTATGTATTTTAGTGTATCAAATATACTTTTATAGGCTTAGTTAGTGTAGGTGTATCATAGTAGCGACGTAAGGGGACCATGGTGGATATGTGTGTAAATGGGTTATGATTAATGTTAATTTTAGGTCATAATGTGATTATGATATGATGTTAATGTAATGATGTCATTCATATTAATTTGTTGAGTTGCATTAGTTAATGTCGCTTTAGTTTCAAAAAATAAAATTATTGGCATGATCTTGTCTATCTTTTGTATTATCCACTAGGTCCTTTAGCGGGGCGTTACACTTGGTATTAGAGCCAATGTTGCAGCACTGAGATCTCTGGTTAATGTTGTTGTCCATGTTTAGTTATAGTAGCTTTCCCCATGCCCATGTTATCGAATGTGTGATGTGTGGCTAGAAGGTCATAGGGACCCTTGTGTTAGATACCATATTTTAATCTATATATCTAGTTGAGATGTTAAACAATGGATTAAATACTTTGTGTATTTTCTTGTTCGGTGTGATTCCTTGGATGCTTGCAACTATTGATTTTTATTGTGTGACCTTGTTTCATTTTTATGACTTTCAGTTTTTCTTAAAAGTGCAAATTTAATTTTGAAATGCATGAATGAGTTTAGATTAATTAGTTAACAAGTTGGCGTGTAGATTACCTTTGTTTGACTAAATGTGCATTATGATAAGATATTATTTGGCATAGTTAGGTTACTTATGTGGTTTTATGCAAGTGCCTAAGAGTGTATGTTAGGTAGTTAATAGGGATTTCCTAGCTTGAGTATGTCATATGTTCGTATATTTTTCCATAGTTTGTAGGAGTGTTTACACCCATATGTTGTTGAGTGCATTTTTTTTATATTGTCAAGAATATACTGTATGTAAAAGGGTTGTTAGAATAGACTAAAGAAAAGTATGTTGGTAGTTTATAAATAATTATTGTTGATCTTTTGTGATTGCTATAATGCATGCTGAGTGATGTAATGAAATCCTGATTTTGTGTTTACTTATGTTTAAAAAAGGAAAAACTTGTCTGATGGTGATAGTTAAAATTTTGGGTAGAAAGTGTGACTTAATTTTTCTTTTTATAGATGTTTTGTCTGGAAATGTTGCATTTGCAAGTTGCTTGCATTGAATTAAATTATCTTGTTTCTTCTTTATCTTACCCGCATATAGTTAATAAAGAGAATTAGTCTTAAACCATATTATAATAGAAAATCATTTAAACCTAAAACTTGTATGCTTAAGCCTTGACTGTGAATAAAATAAATAAATAAATAAAAAGTTTTGAAATTGCTTGAGTGACGGATCTTATGTTCTCTTGAAATTGCATTCCTTACTTTTGATTTATGCATAAAAAATAGATTATGAATGAGATTAAGTGTAGTTGCTAGGTATTTAATCAATGCATTTAGAAGTAAATTCATATAATTAATTTTTTTGTTCTACGTTGTGATATGTTTTTATTGGAAATGAATACTTTTGTGGAATAAATAAGCTGCTAGTGCATATAACTAAATTTCTATTTTTAAAAAGAAATTATAATGACTGTATTGTTATTTGGACACTTTTTTTGTTATGTGTAGTTGAAACCTATGATGCAATGTATCTCTTTTCTTACTTTTGTAGAAATAGAAAAGATTTATCCATTGGATGTCTTGCATGTCAAATTATTATGAGGGGGTAACATGTGAAGTAATTAAGCTTAGGTATGGGATATGATGTTTGAGTAGGAATAACCACTATGTAAATATTTAGTGTTATTTGTACTGACTTGAAATAAAGCTTGAAAGAATGTGGGACTATGTTTTGGAAACAAATATGTGAATCATTTTATTTTATGGAAATTTGAATAACTTATGATTAAGTAAGAGTTAAGTAGAGGATCATTATTATTCTTTTGCGAATATAGAACTTGTGTATAATTTGTTGAACTTTGGACACATGAATATTGATTTGGAAGTATTAATGAGTCTTGGATGCATTTATAAATTTATGGTGCTTATGGAAAAAATTTATTGTGGAAGAAAAATTATTTTGCATATGCATATGTTATGAGGATAAAATGTTATACCGAATGAATAAAAGTGAATGTGAATTTGTTAAGTGGATTTGTTAAGTGATCACAATGATCTTAACATTGACATGTTAATATCATGTGATATATGAAAAAGAGTAGAGTGAAAGAAAAAAAAAACTAATAAAAGGTTATTGACATATGTAATGATATGAATCACATGGGTTATAGAAGTAAATGTGCTCATGAAATTGTGTATGTAATTGTACCCCTCTGTAAATGTGAGAAACCAGTAACTGTGTATTGGTTGAGTGTTGTGAATACCCCGTACTTGCTTTGTGTGCCCATAGGATGGTGATATTGTGTATCCATCCATAAGTGATATGTTGTATTGTTGGTGTGGGATTAACCATACCATGATGTGTGCTTGTATGTCTGTTACCTGATTGAGGGACAACCCACGTGTGGTTGAAATTTATATATGAGTAGCCAAAAGATAGTTTCATAGATTCTTTTCTTTTGGTTCTCTATTCCCTCAATCCGTGAAGGGGTAGTAGCAGCCACAAAATTCCTTGGGCGGAGTGTGCAGCGTATGCATATTGCGACGCAGAGTGGTCTTAGCTCAACCGATCCTGAAAAAACATACTACTTCCCCTTATGATGGATCAAGGTACTTGATCCATATGTGTAAGCCTAATCCCCACAGTTTTGACTGTAGCAGCAAGGTTTTGTTAGTATATGCTTAGTCATCCATAGGGACGTTGAGCTGGCATAAGCAAGTCAACCTCATCCGTATGAGAGGTGAAGCTTGAGTAGCCCCATATGGATATACTCATATATGCATACCGTATCTGCACATGTTCTGACATGATGCAATGGATACGATGCCACACCCCACTGATGTTTTGACACAGTGTTGGTGATGATGTCGTGTTGTTGATGGTAGCGAGCTGGGCTCGAGGACACGATGCCACGTGCATAGACACGTGAAGGTGCACTATGAGATGTGTTATGATAGCCTACTTGTGTGATGAGAGTAATGAGGCCTCACACACTTGTAGAGGGATACTTATATTTTTTTTCGACAATGTTTGGGTCGGTTAGCATATGGGTATGTCCTAGCCATGTATACCTCTAGCTACGACGAGTACCTGCGTGTACCTTCTCCATGAGGTATTGCTATGCGGGGTGTGTCTAGCACGTGCCTACTTCCGCGGAGCCATGGACACACTGCCATGCGACATACGACTAGTGTGTGCCTTCTCCGGCTGGTGTATGACCATGCCACACTGAGATGCGATGCGGGATGGAGGCCAAAGTGCACATCCCATGTGGATAGCCAAGGAGTGCGTGGGCCACTTGGCTAGCCCATGCCGCGTGACGACGCGATGTAGAGTGTAGCCGAGGAGTACACTCTGAGTTATGTGGATGGCATGTTCGTTTCACACCACATGAGGGCTATTGTTAT
This sequence comes from Sequoia sempervirens, assembly GCA_007258455.2. Classification (NCBI taxonomy): domain Eukaryota; kingdom Viridiplantae; phylum Streptophyta; class Pinopsida; order Cupressales; family Cupressaceae; genus Sequoia; species Sequoia sempervirens. The sequence continues at coordinate 29,407 of VDFB02046056.1, forward strand.
AGCCTAACGTTGTTTCCTCCTTCCTCGTTTGGTGGCTAGTATTTAGTCACGTAGTGTTGTATAGTATAATTTCAAATATTATGGATTTTCTGTTGATTGTGAAGGTCGACACCTTGGTTATATTTGAGTGTGATGGTTTAGCCACACCTTGTGATCTTATTTACTCGTAGCTCTCGTGGTTACATGAAATTTAGTGTTGAAATTGTGCACATTTATTTCTTTGTTGTTGAAATTGAATTTTTATTTGCTCTTCTTTATGACTTTGGTGGCTAAACTAATTTATCCTTATTGTTTTCGATGTCGACCATGTTTCGTATTTTGATTCCTCTCCAAAGACGTATGAGGCGGACTTGGTGAGTGTATACGAGGAAGCAGACGTAGGAAACCTTGAGGATGGGGGTATGGGTGCTGTCATAATAGTGGTTTACAATTCCTAAGAGGAACGAATTTTAGCTGAAATCATATATTTTTAGAAAATATAATGATTTAAGCCTTAAAATTCATTTAAAGGATTCAATTGAAGGGTTTGATCAAATCACCCAGATCAAACCCCTTAGATCAAACCTGTAGTTTTAAACCATACCTATAAATGCGTCTCCTTTACACTGTCAAAATCTTGCGATAAAAATAACTTTTGATTTAGATTTTGGGGATCAAATGAATTCATTTAAAATTTATTTGAAATGATTATGGTATTCCCTCGAACAAGCTATCCAATGAATATAATTTTAATATGTTTTGGTTTGTTATGTATTTGTTTTTAAGTTTTATTAAACATGGGTTTTCATCGAAAATGAATTTCTGTTCTTCACATGTGGAAAAATAGAAGATTGTAAAAAAAAAAATGAAAATAATAGGTGCACCAGATATTGAAGTCCTTGATCCAACAAAAAAAATTAAATTAAATTTTGACATATACAAAAAAAGTTACGCATTATACAGTCGCACTGTGTCTGAATTGTAATTCGTTTGACTTTAAAACTTGATTAAGGAAAAAATATTCAATAAAAAACTATCTAACCAAGTGGAAGCACTAGATATCAGAGTTACAAATCAAAAGTTGAAAGAATTATAATTTTATCCTTCACGGAAAAAAAGTTATGCGTTATCACGGTGTCGCGTCACTTTTAAAAATGTTGTTTTACGGAAAAAATCTATTTTTTACAGTAGGGAGATGGAAAAAGAAATTACCGAATTTGATTCCAAGATTTTGAAAAAATATTTTAGAATCTACAGACAAAATTTGATGAGACTCTAGTTTGCACCATCTTCAAATTCCTCACCAGTTTAGGCTATAGGTGCGAGAATGTGAAGATTTAGTTAAAAATAATAATTTTAGTGTCGGTTGGCCAAAAATTGTGAAAACCACTATTATGGGATCACCCGTGTGAGGTTGTTACACAACTAGGACCCACTACCTACCTATGTGTGATGACTATCTCTTGGAGGCTAACCACCTTATACAACAAGAGATGGGTCATTGTGGCCTTGTTTGGATGGTCTCACCATGTGTGTGGCCTAACACCATCAACCCACTGAGTGTGAGGTATGGATCTTGTGAGATGGATGTGGCTCTTGGCTCATGGATCTCTGCATCCGATAAAAATACTCCCCTGAAGAGGTTTGGCGGCTGGCGCCTCCGATGAAGCTGGATTTGGCTGGCGCTGCTGCTACTGGCCAAATCGCTGCTGCAACACGAACATGCGCAGGGGACTTGGCTTCCTCTGCAGATTGTTTTAACGAACGCGGGGCGACAGGCTGGCGGCGGAGGCTAACGACATTTATTCGCTCTCGCTGACCTGCGAGGGCGGGGCTGGCGCTTTAAGCAAAGGGGAATCCCGGCCCAATGCATATTTCTATAAAGTCTCGAAAATTATGAAATCCGCTCGGCTTCAACCGATATCTATTATAATTATTGGTCTCCCGCTTTAATATCCCTATATCCGCAAAAATATAAATTCAGTAAAAGGTAGTTAGGAAAATATTGCTTTCAAATGTGTAGTCATATAGTGATTTTAATCAAAATAATTTAGAAAAAGAGGATGTACATCAAATATAGAGTAAAGAAATTTTGGTACTAATGTGTTATTTTTCCACTGGACTTCCGGGAGTAAGTCAAGTTTAGAGAATGTGAGTCTGCCCTCCATTCCCACTATGGATGTGCAGAAAGTTTGGCTTTGAAACTTGGAGACGAAGGTAAAATAATAGGGACATTTAAAAGTATGTGCTAATAATGTTAAGCAATTGATATTGTATATTATGAATTTATGGACATATTGATGTGATGAGAGTGTTTTGATTACCTTTGGGGTTTTCATTTGATTCTAAAATATTATTATTGTGTTGACATGTTATTATGATTTTGATTATTATTATGTTTATTGTCATAAAGATGTACTGACTTATGTTCAAACTTTGTGGTTGCAATATGGGACATGAGCTTCGGTTAGTGTTTTGGTGAGTACGATGTATATTGTCATGTTATTATTATTATGTAGAGATTTACTTGGATAGTTAAGTGATGCAATAGTATGTTTGTTAGGATAATTGGAAAGGGCGACATCATACCATTTGACATATGAAAGACATACGAACATGAGATACGATTGTTAGATTTTCTTTTCTAGTGTTTCGGCTATTATGCACATGTGCTCTAATTTGTATGTTTGAGTGGATAGGTACTAGGCTACGTCTTCACCTGAATTAGCAGGTTTAAGCATGCCTTTAATCCCAATGGTGGTTGAGGAGATAACATTTAGGCCCAAGTTATAACCTAACCCTAGCCATGGTTCTCAATTAGGGACAATTGATTTAGTGTGTGACCACCCTTTTCAGGTTGTCATGGGACAATATCTAACCTCTTTTACCCTATGTTTGGACCGTTGCACTTATGTGAATATTTCTTATGGGATATGTGGTTGTTTGATTTTGTTGTCTAATCTTAGTTTTAGATCCCAACCTGTTGGTGTTAAACCATGTGGTTAGTTGGGTTGTTATGATTGTGATTAATGTTATTTATGTTTTAATATGAATGTTTCTTTCATGTGGAGTCATTTTGTGGTTTATGTCTTACTCTGGTTTGTAGATTATTCGGGTGAAGATAAATACTAGATCAATATGTTCGTTATTATTTAATTGTTAATATTATTATAATTATAAGTATATTACGTTTTATGAAATTAAAGTTATAAATATTAATATATTCTAATGTTATTTATTAAATATTAATGTTTATTAGTAAATATTTAAATATTAATATGTACGTATATGTTATATTTAGGTTTTGATTTACTATTTTGGTAGAGTGATTATTTTATGGGGGTTTTCTTTATCTCTTGTAATATTTTGAATTTATTTAATGGAAAACCCTAAACAAATGAGTTAATTATGTGAGTTAATTTAATTATTTAATTTATTTTTAATTATTTTGTGTATGGGATGTGTTTAATTTAATATTTTAGTAAATTTATTTTATGAGAGTTTTATTTCCTTGTTTTATTTTGAAAAGTCTTTTGGGGAAAAGAAAGAAAGAAGTTGTTTTCATTTTTGTTTTCTTTCTGTTTTGGGGTGAGTAATTTTATTTATGAGAAAAATAGGGAAAGTGAGTTTCACTCTTTTTTGGCATGAAATTTTAGAGGATTTGGAAATAAGAGATTTTAGATAGTTCTAGGGGAATTTTTTAGGGGTTTTTTTTTGAGAAATTTGGAGTGGTTTTGAATGAAAATTTGGAATTCAATTTAGATTTGAGGAAAATAGATTTTGCTGGGGGATTCTTCATTTTCTGAGAGTTTTTTTCGCCTTGCTTGCAAAGAGGAAGAAGTAGGAGAAAGTTGTTGCAATTTGGGGATTTTGAAAGTTAAAGTTTTTGGAGCTCGGCATCAAATTTCTATCATTGCGAAGCATTGGATTCAGGTTGGATTTTGATATCTTTTGTTTAATTTTATTTTTGGTGTATATGAACAATTTGATTGATTTCTCTCTCTTTGATTTTTGAAAATAAATATTATATAGTTTTATTTTTGTGTGTGAATAAAACATTTATTTATTCCAGAATAAAAATCAATACATGTTTATTGTCTCAGTTTTCTACCAATAAAATGGTATGATTGCGTCGCCCATAATTATGTTTTTACGAACTAGGTTGGTGATATTTTTAATGGGTTTTTCCATCTCGTTGTCGTTTAAATTCTATCCAAAAATATCAAAAACCTAGATTGTATTTTGTGAGATATGGTTGAAACACGGAGCTGTTGTCAAGTTGCTCCTCCATGACTGCAAAAAAAAAAAAACTCTCTTGTTTCTCCCTATAATTGTAATCAGTCAATGGAAGACTAAGATTTTAGATTTATAAGAATTTCAAAGTGGTTAAATTAATTAAAATTTTAATATTTTATATTTTGGGAAAATATCTGGTTGTTGGGTTTCTTATTTTATCATTTGGTTGTAATCGGGTATACCAAAATGAGGGTTTTATGGGAGCCGTCTGTTGTTTTTCATTTTATAAATTTATGATTCATTTTTAATCCATTTCGTCCACATGGCTGAGTAGTCGACAGCTAAATCTGAAATGGGTATTTTACAGATTTTGATTTCGAATTGATATGATTATTTTATGGTTGTTTTATGGTTGGCAGATTTGACTGTTGTCAAGTGAAAATTATTTCAGTTCTAAAAGTTGTATTAGAGGGTATAACTTTATTCTTTGATTTTTATTGTATTGTATTTCTTTTTGTTGAATGTGTTTACTATTTTTATGTTGGAAATACCTTCATGTTTGTGAGATTTTGTGTTGAAGCTTTTGTATGTGTAAAGATCAATTGTACCAAGGTTGTGCATTATTGGTCTTGGTTATGAACTGCTAAGTTAAAATTGCTTATCATGTTATAAGATTGTGAAAATGATGTAATGTGCTTCATTGTGGTGTCGTGGTATAATGATAAGCTTTTGAGTTTTCTATCTGTTGTGTTATGTGATTGGGTCTTTAAAAGTACCTGAAAGCCTTTATGGAAGTCCTTGTAATTTTTGGTTGATTCTTATTTTGGTAGTTTCTATTGGATGGCTAGTGTCAACGACTTGTTGTTTTCTTTGTTTGCTTGTATGTGGGGCCTAGTGTTATCTCCTAGCACGAAGGGAGTGGGCCTCAAGGTTCCACGTGGTAGGGTGGTATTTCAGAACCATCCATTGAGGTTTAGGTGGTGCAATTCATGTGCAACATGGAGAGTTTTTCCTTTCACTTCATTCTATGGTTAAATTTATGTGCAGGTGATATTTCCATGAAAATTGTATTCAATATGTATTATATATATTCCTTTTAGATGAATATATCTTGTATGTTGTAGCATTCTTGTAATAAAAATGTAAATAGATCGCAGTAGTCTTGAAGATATATTTATTGTTGTTTATTATGCAATGAAAATGTTAGCATAAGAATGTTGTATTTATGATACATATAAACTTAATTTAGTAGTAGATGCAATATATTTTTATGTACCTCTTTCATAGTGTTGATTTAGGATATGTTCATATGAGCATAGTGTTAAATGATATGTATTTTGTTGTATGAGATTTAATTTACATTCAAATTATTGACCGTATGTGTTTTAGTGTATCAAATGTATTTTTATAGGCTTAGTTAGTATAGGTATATCATAGTAGCGACGTTAGGGGACCATGGTGGATAGGTGTGTAAATGGGTTATGATTAATGTTACTTTTAGGTCATAATGTGATTATGATATGATGTTAATGTAATGATGCCATTCATATTAATTTGTTGAGTTGCATTAGTTAATGTCGCTTTAGTTTCAAAAACAAAAATTATTGACATGATTTTGTCTATCTTTTGTGTTATCCACCAGGTCCTTTAGCGGGGTGTTACAATCCTTTTTCCTTCTCAAGGTGCTTAGTTCTTATTTCTAGTGGTCACTTTTTTGTGTCATCTTTGTGCTACCTTTATGTTTTCTAGTATCTCATTATTTTTGAGCTTAAATTGTCTGGACACTAATACATTGCACAAAGGTGCACATGTCACACTACTGTCTTGCGATAGTTTTTCATTGGTGGTCCTTTTTTTTGTTTTTTTCCACTTGTCATTTTTACAGGTCAATGAAAACAACTCAAGACAAATCTAAATGATTCATAATTATCCTCTTCCTCATGTCTCCTCCTTTTTGAACCGATCTTTTAATTTTTTTGATCTCTCTTGCACTCTCAATCTTTCTCATAGCTCTCTTGTATTCTTCAGCTCTCTATAATGTTGTTTGAAAATTATCTTTTAGTTCTCTTGTCCTCTTGGCTTCCTCAAGCCTTTTTAGGTGATATTGTTCTCGTTTCTCATTAATATTAGATGTATTTCTTCTAATTGTGCCCCTAAGAGCCTTGGGATTACCACACCCCTTCTCTTTCATTTTAGTTCTATTATTGCACATTAACAACTTTGACCATTCCCTAACACATTGTTATTTTTATCTATTTATCTTGGCTTTTGTGGAGTTAGAAATACCAAAGTAGGCATTTGACTGAGGCAATCTCTTAAACAACCACCAAAACATTTTATTCTCTCTATTTTCTTATAGGTTTGTTGAAGAATAACTTAGCTTGGTGACCTCTTTTCCAACCCCTTTGTTTCATTCTCCATTTTGTTTTATTTAAATATTTAAATAGGTTTCTTGGTAAGATTAATCCTATAATACCAATTATTTTGTACTTCAAAATTTTATTTTCATGTTTTGTGCATACAAGAGAATTTTTCATACTCGGTCATACATTCAATTATGTATTTGAATCAGATGGCAGTGTGCCACACGAATGTCCTCTCATCACACTGGTGTCCTAGACAAAAAGCTTCTAGATTTCAATACCGGGTTCCCTATTGTATGCATTTTCCATTTTTGTTACTAAAAAGTTACTATTATTTTTTTGTTACTAGATTTCATCACCAGTTCATTTTCCTTAAGTGCCTTAATCAATTTCATATTTCTATCTAGAATAAAAAATCTAAAAGGAATAATCAATACAATTTTAAATAGTTTAAAATTGCTAATTCATCCTAGAGTAATTGGTGAAATTACTCTTAAAGGAATCTAGTATTCCTTTCACTGGAATCAATTTTCATCCTTTACAATAGCAACAATTTGTGCAAATGTGTGTTTATTTGAATCGTAATGACTAATGGAATGGGAGAGAGTTAGCTAAATTTGAATATAAATTTCAAAATTTGAGGTCAAATATGTGGATGCAAGGTTGGCCTTGTACTCGTAGAAATGATTCAAGATAGTAGAACAATTAAGTTTGTGCATAGAAAAAATCTCTTATTATGATGGGTACAAAAATATGATTTATACAAGAAGAATAAAAATAGATAAGGTGTGGATAAATATATATAAATGTGTCTATATAAAAATAATAAAAACTAAAACATGAACCCAACTTTATACAAGATTAAACCATTTATCAATATATAATTATATAGAAACATTCTATACAAATTTTATTAACATAAACATTCAAATTTCACCATCACAACTTTACATTAAGTCAAAAGCATAATAAAAACCACAATTAAGTGAAATTAAACGATACCTTTAAAACCTTTTAAAGCACATTTAAACAAAATTAAAGGAAACTGTTAAAGGATACTTTACAAAGAGTTGGGGGTGACCCTACCTGTTCTCCAAGGAAAGAGATAGACGTATATAAGTGGCATTCTTAAATATCATTGTAGAAGGCAGGGTGGGACCGTTGACACCAAGAAAGAGGGGTGGTCGTTGTGCCTCTCGTAAAGACAAGCAGGCCTTAATCCGTGCTCGTACCATGGAAGGAGCTCCACCTCTGCAACTAAATTGAATAAAAGGCAAGAGCCCCTGTCGGGAGCGTCATCACAATGCGGATGGGCGCGGCAGAGGTAAACTCAATAAAAGCCAAGATTTCCCATGGGAGCGTGGTGTATTTGGCTTTCCTTTTCCCGACAGCCTTACTAGGTTGAATTTGGCTTTATTAGCATATTCCTAAGTTACGGATCGAGAGACACAAAGTTCATGGATTTTGTGGTGTCTCACACTTGACCTCCTTCGCTTTACTGAAAATGGCAGAAAGAGACAGAATTTAGCAGGTAACATGTGAATGGGAGTGGGTTTTGGGTCTTGGGTCGTGGGGTTTGGGTCTAGACTTTTGTCCACGCCTATATATACAGCAAAGGGTCTCTGTATCACTAGCATTGCAGCTGGGGTATTGCATCATGTGGAATACCCATTAGCATTTCAGTTTTGAGAAGCAAGAGCTGCTGTGTTCACCTGTACAATTCATCATGAATTGAGAATGGTGAGTCGTTTTTAGAAGTCTTATCTAATGGAAGAGTGGATTATACAGTTCATCATGAATTGAGAATGGTGGGTCGTTTCTAGAAATCTTATCTAATGGAAGAGTGGATTGCTGATGAGAGGCGGAGGAGGAAGCCATCATTTTCTTCAGCCCTTCTGGACGCGATTTCAAGGGCGACAGAGAGCTCCCAAGATGAGGTCTCCACCCATCCCCTCCCATTATCCAACAAGCCTAAGCTTGGGATTAATGGCCAAGATCGTTACGCACGCGTAGAGCACTTATCTTTCAAGTACAATTCCATCAACGCCCTTCAAGCCCGCACTGATCCATCTTTTTCATCTGCAGCGGACCGAAGACACTGCTGTTGCGGCTCATCTTCCTGCAAATGGAGGAATGCGGCCACTTCCACTGCCACTGCCACTTCCAAGCCCCGGACTGCTTCTGCTTCGCAGGGGGCAGCAGTTATGCCTAAAGTGAAGGAGCCAAAACTCAAGCCCAGCAAGCCTATGTCACCAGGAAGTAGGCTAGCAAGTATTCTGAACTCTGTTCTGGTCTCCAGTTGGAGCAAGAGTAAGTCACAGCGTGAGGAGTTGAAAGGGGTGTCGGACTGTGCAAGCAATTCAACATCCTCTTCCCATTCCCTTTTAGCTCGTTCCATGTCCTCCACCTTATCGACCTCTGCTTCCACCTCATCCACCCCTGCCTCCACCTCATCCACTCTCTACAAGCCTAAATCGAGGGACCAACATATTGCACGGTCGTCTAAGAAGAGTAGTGATACTCCTCCATCTTATCATACAAAGCACAAGTCTTCTTCCTCTTCCTCTTCCTCTGTCTCTGTCTCTGCCTCTGCCAACAAGGACAAAAATGGGAAGAGTCGAAGATGGATGATGTTTGAGAAGAATGCCCTGGCTTCTACATTGAGAAATTACTCCACCAAAGTCGACAACAGCAGAAATTTGGATGACGTTTATGCAGACAGTGATTCAAGCTCTGACCTCTTTGAGCTTAACAGCATCTACTCCAGAGATCTTCCTGTTTACGAGACCACTCATTTGGAGACCAACAAAGCTATTGCCAAAGGACTTCTGTAATTTCAATTCTAGTAATTCTAATTTAATGTCACTTCTGGTTGGCTCATGTTTTCTGGTGAAATCTACAGAGCTTTTAATCTTCAATCACAAGGGCTATATAGTTGTTAATTAGTCTGAGAATAGATAGTGCAGAGAGATAAAGAGTCTGATATGTTGTAAATAGGCTAAAATAATGTTCAAATTCACAGCACCGGAGATTGTGGATGGCATGCTTGGCTCCTTTTGCCTGTGGCAAGGATGAATTGAACTTTCTTCCTCCTTTTGCCGTTGAATTCTCATTCTTGAAACACGACAATGCTCGCTTTTACTGTGAAAGATCTGTGTTTGGATTAGTCTCATTAATTTGGCCGATAGGTCATTATCAGTTTAAGGAGAATCTATATTTTTAGTCTATAGGTTACATATAGTGTGAGTCATTTGAAAATAAGTTTTAGCTGGTAAATCAGCTTGCTTCCAAAATATCAGGTAAAAGCTTCCAAAATCTCACTTATCACATAAAAGCCAGATATATATTGATTTGACAACTGGATGGAAACATTCTATTTCAATTTGAAGTGTTTTTTGTCAATTTGATGGCAACTTTTCATTTGCTGGCAACTTTTCATTTGCATTGCTTTATGTTTTAAATCTATATGCAAATATTTTATAATCAGATAATCCTTAATTTCTTTAAGGAAAAAAATTAAAATTGCTTAAGTTTATTCATTTCATTATTTAACACTCATTATTAATTGTTTAATCCAACCACATGCAACTAGAATTGTAGTGCATCCATGCACAAACATATACTCTCTAACATATTTGCATACATATAGTTTAACAATTTTGAATCACCTTAATGGCATGCGGGAGTGGAAGTGGGAGAGGGATTTTGAATTCCTCTGGTGAATTTGATGATGGCGGCTCTGAACCAGAGGATGAGGACAATGATTTTCATTTGCGGGAGGTTTAGTTGCTCCAACTTGCTTGGTGGCTTCTGGGTTGGTGTTTTTCCGACAGTTTCCTGGCTTTGCGGGAGTGTTTGTTGCGCTTGGAGGTCGATTTGTGGAAGCTCGTCTCCCAATCTTGGTTGTTCTTCCTCCTGGTGGTTTGTGGAGGATTTGTGACCATTCTTGGTTGCCTCTCAGGGGATGTGGTGTGAGCTGCTTTGTTTCTCCTGCCCCGGTGGTGATGTTTCTTCTTTCTTGCTGCTTCGAGGACTTGGTAGTCTTCTGGATTAAGCCCTATTTCTTTATGAGTTGGCATGGTTGCTTTAGACCCCTCTTCTTGTGCAGTTGGGGCCTGGTTTTCTTCTTGGGTGCTAGTGCAAGCCTTTGTGGTTTCTGGCCCTTTCTGTGGAATGCTTCATTGAAGAGACCTGACTGCTCATTCCCATCCTTCTTGCTCTATGGCTTTGCTTTGCCTTTTCCCAACTTGCTTTGGACTCTAGGTTCGTTGAGTTATTTGGGATTGTTTGGCTCTACTCTTCTCTCCTTGAGTTGAGTGCTTGGTCTCTCTGTTGTGGTGTCATGGTGCCGATTTTGTATGTGGGTTTCCAAGATTTGGTGGTTTTTTTGTTGGTCTTTGGTGTCTCTATTTGTGTGAAGTTAGAGGGTCCTCTTTGCAAGACCTTCTGGGGGTGGAGGGGTCTTTGCCCTGTTTCAAAAATTAATTCTCCTTTCTCTAAGGCCATCAAGCATGGCGTGATTGATAGTTTTTTCGTTTCGCTGTGGTCTTGTTGGTTTTTTGCTCCTCTAACCCAAGAGGGTTGGAGCTTGGTGAATTTATGGACTATGTTGCCTAAGAAAATGGTTTTTTTGGCTCTCAGTGGAGCTATTCTTGATGTTATTTTGGGAAAGCTAAATATGCTCTATAAGGAAGACTTCGCTATTCTTATGGTTGGACCGATTACTCATTCAGTGACTTGTTTGTTGATGGTTTCAAAGGTGTTGAGGACTCTCAGGTTTTGAGTTTTCCTTTTCCCTTTCCCTTTCCCTTTATCAGTTTTTCTTCTCCAACCCTTGTGGTTTGGGGTTCAAAGTTTTTGGGGGCTGCTCTGTCTAGGGCAATGGCTTTATTGGCTCCTATTGGGGTTGTGTTTGTTGCTCTTAAGGATAAGCTGATTTTGTTGCTTGTTCTCTTAGCCTTGCTTGCTAAGTTTACTCTCTCCGTTGGAGTATCTGCTTTCTTCTTGTCTTTGTTGTTCAAACTTACTATTGAGGTGGAGGCCACTCCTTTTGAGATGGAGACCTCTTCTATAGAGGTGGAGAAGGGCTTTGCGAGTGTAGGTGGTGGCTCATACTTTCTCAGTGGGTTTTCTCCATTGCAGCTCCTATTGAGGTGCTAGCCACTCCTTTTGAGGTGGAGTTTGGGTCTGATGGTGATTCCTTGCTATTATGGTTAGGGTTTTCTTGGCAACTTCTCCTATAGAGATGGAGGGGGTAGTGGAATGAATGGGCTTCTCTGCGCCATCAGTGTTTCATGTGTTTATGGCTCAACTATTGGTTCAACAAGCATTTGGAGTTGGAAGAGGGGGGCTCTTTGTACCTCCAATACTACCACAGATTATGGCTCTCAGAGTGATTGGCTTGCCATAGTGTTCAAATTTGAATTTGGTTCTCTAAGAGTTAAGACTATTGTGAGATGGTTGTCTCATGATCTATTGGTTTCAAAATGTTTTGAAATTTGCAATAATTGGTTGGAATTTTGGGTTGTTTTGTCCACCCTTGGGGAGGTTATGGTGTTTGGGTGCTATGTTGATGCGTTGTGGATGGTTTTTTGGCTTGTTCTGTTAGCTATGAGGTGGAATCATGTGATGGAAGAATATGAATGTAACCAATGGACTCATGCGTCATGTCATGCTAGGTGCGGCCTTAGGACTTATCTTTTTGCTTTGGTTATATGATTGCTCTGAATCTATTGGTGCTTAGTTTTATTATCTTGGACTACTATTTCATGATAGCTATGTTATGTTTTCGTACTTGTTGGACTTTGGTTAACCTCATAAATGGTTTGCGCACTATTTTGGGGATTAACTTGGGGATTTTGTTTTTGATTATGCTGATGATGGTTTTGTGGTTGCATTTTGGTTACTTGGCTTGCGTGCCATTTTGTTGTTTTTTGGTGGGGGTTGGTGTTGTTCTTCACAGCCTATTTTTTCTGTTTTCTATTTTGACTTTGTAACCACAGGATTAGGGCCCTTTCCTTGCTTATCTAATAAAAAACATACATATAGTTTTATATCATCATAATCCTTGAACCTCCTTTAGGAGTGCTAGTTA